>JAVTVY010042267.1:0-17998 GCA_036873755.1 Hanleya hanleyi
AGTTCCGCTACTGGAACAAGTTGTGCGAGGCAAATTGTGTATTTGCGGATGAAGATAAGAAATAAATTATCATCCAAAGCTTTATATGCCACATAAACAGGAACGTCAGAAATGTCAGCTAAGTATTTCATCCAGTTTATTGTTCATCGCGGAACAGATCGAAAAGAGATCGAAGCTGCCTGTCCGACTCACGATGTCTTACGTTGTCGTTGTTCAACGTTGAGTTATGCCTGTTTTTCTTTTGAATTGGTGATATATGTTAAACCAACCAGAAAAATAGCTCTTCAATGTGATAAATTCGTTATACCAGTGTCTTGCGTTGGTATACAGGCTGATATTTCGTCTCGAAGATAAATATTTTCACTCGCCCTTCGGGCTCTTGAAAATATTTATCTTCTCGACGAAATATCAGCCTGTATACCAACGCAAGACACTGGTATAACTTATAATATATATATACACAGGATTTAATATTACATAGTCCCAGGGATAAGGGACTTTAAAAATTGTTTTAAAAACCCCGGTATAAGGGGTAGGAAAATTTATTTTGATAAGCGTGGTAAATGAGGGCGGCTGGGGATCGGGAAAGTGACAGGCTGGGGATCTTGAAACACATATGCAAATGAGGGCTGGGCATCGGGAAAGTGACAGGCTGGGGATCTTGAAACACATATGCAAATGAGGGCTGGGCATCGGGAAAGTGACAGGCTGGGGATCTTGAAACACATATGCAAATGAGGGCTGGGCATCGGGAAAGTGACAGGCTGGGGATCTTGAAACACATATGCAAATGAGGGCTGGGCATCGGGAAAGTCACATGCTGGGGATCTTGAAAAGAACATATGCAAATGAGGGCTGGGGAAAAACCCATTACACACACACAAACAAACCACCATCTTGAACACGACCACCCCGCCCATACTAAAACAAGCCGCCATCTTGAATCCAACGAGTGACATGCTGGGGATCTTGAAAAGAACATATGCAAATGAGTATAAATAACGTGTACGTTCACACATTTATTAACAACTACACATCATGAGTTTTTTTCTACGCATCATGAGTTTACCACGAGCCTTGCTCACCCATCATCCTAGAGATGCAAGGAATAGGGGTACAGAAGAACATAGCGAGATAATTACCCGAAAAGAACAAGACAACAACAGAATGGAGGACATACAAGAAAATAACGAGGCCGACACCCGTGATGGAGAACAAGACAGCGGATGGTTAACTACTAGACCTGCAACAATAACCACCTCCACTGCAAACACTGAAAGTATAACCATTTCGGCTGAGATATCACGCCTCAACGAACAAATTATCGACATGAGGGGAGCGATGTTGGAAATGGAGACGACAATCACGGTACTGGAAGATGAGATATCATACCTCAACGAACAAATTATCGACATGATGGAAGCGAAGTTGGAAATGGAGACGACAATGACGGTACTGGAAGAAGAGATTGCCAGACAAAAGAAACTACGACATAGTGAATTGCCAATGCATTGACGCCGGAGAGGTGCTGTGAAGCAAATATACCGTACCTCTCGTGTGACACTATCCAAAGGCCCTTTTGAGGGCCAATCCATCTTTCCGAAAGAGAAAAACTTCTTTTCATATGCACACCAAACTAACACGAGCTCCCAGCATCTTTTTCCACCAAAAAAATTTTTTTTTTTTTTTTCAAAACAATAACAAAGAAAATCTGAAGTGACAAACCCGTCCTTCGGATGGAAAAGTGGTTTTAAATTTTATTTTCAGGTAGAGGGTCGAGTGAGGTATCATATTGAAGCTGACGTGAAATGCTTCACATTGATACCTCACTCGACCCGATTGGACCACTAGGGGCGGCTCTAACGCCAAACATCAATATCAACATCAATCAACATCAATCTTCAAAATACCTTTAGAGGTCCCCCTAGTGGACCAATCGGGTCGAGTCCGGTATCATTGTGAAGCATTTGACGTCAGCTTCAATTGGATACCTCACTCGATCCACTACCGCCAAAATAAAAAAAAAAAAAAAATTCGTACACCACATGTTGATATCGATGTGCAAAATAACCTTTTTGGCGTTAGAGGCGTCCCTAGTGATCCAATGGGGTCGAGTGAGGTATCAAATTGAAGGTGACGTGAAGGAGCATCTGATAGACTGGGTGTGGGCTTGAATTAGGGTAATTCTGCGCATGCGCGAAGATAATATGAAAAATATCAATCTTCAAAAATAGCCTGTTTGAGGTTAGAGGCGTCCCTAATGGTGCAATCGGGTCGAATGAGGTATCAAATTGAAGGTAACGTGAAGGCGCATCTGATAGACTAGTGTGGGTTGAACTATCAGCATTCTGCGCATGCGTAATCTTGAAAACACCTTTTTTTTTGGGGTTAGAGGCGCCCCTAGTGGTGCAATGGGGTCGAGTGAGGTATCAATCTGAAACATTTCACGTCAGCTTCAATTTGACACCTCACTCGACCCACTACCTGCAAAATAAAAATAATCCGGAAAATCTTCTCCACGTCTCATGCTTACTGGAAAAAAGTAAATGGATGGCTGTGCTGGCTGCGTGGCTGACTGGCTGGCTGGCTGGGAGACAGATCAGGTAAGACCGATTGCAATACACCCCTCTCCTAAAAATGAACTCCTTTTATACCCCATTCACCTCATTTGCATATTTTCAGCGGACAACAGACCGCCATCTTGAACACGACCACCCCCAACCCACAAAAACAAGCCGCCATCTTGAACACGACCACCCCAACCCACAAAAACAAGCCGCCATCTTGAACCTATGCAAATGAGGGCGGCTGGGGATCGAGAAAGTGACAGGTGGCTGGGGATGAATCCAAACCACCCTCCCATACTAAAACAAGCCGCCATCTTGAATCCAAACCACCCGCCCATACTAAAACAAGCCGCCATCTTGATCATATGCAAATGAGGGCTGGGGAAAACCCATAACACACACAAACAAGCCGACATCTTGAATACGACCACCCCTAACCTACAAAAACAAGCCGCCATCTTGAATACGACCACCCCTAACCTACAAAAACAAGCCGCCATCTTGAACATATGCAAATGAGGGCTGGGGAAAACCCATAACACACACAAACAAGCCGCCATCTTGAATACGACCACCCCTAACCTACAAAAACAAGCCGCCATCTTGAAAACGACCACCCCTAACCTAGAAAAACAAGCCGCCATCTTGAAAAACGACATATGCAAATGAGAGGGGATCGGGAAAAGCTCGGGGATCGGGAAACGGACACCGACCACCCGTTTGCATAGACTCACGCATGCGCATACACTCACGCATGCGCACACATACAATCACCAGGGGGAAAAACCCATCACACACACACAAACAAGCCGCCATCTTGAATACGACCACCCCCACCCTACAAAAACTAGCCGCCATCTTGAAACCGACCACCCCTAACCTAGAAAAACTAACCGCCATCTTGAATCAACACCAATGAACCCTAACAAGCCGCCATCTTGAAACCGACCACCCCTAACCTAGAAAAACTAGCCGCCATCTTGAATAATCAACACCAATGAACCCAATAACCTCATTTGCATAGACTCACGCATGCGCATACACTCACGCATCAATCACCTCATTTGCATATTCTACTCCTCATTTACAGACTCACGCATGCGCATACACTCACGCATGCGCATACACTCACGCATGCGCATCAATCACCTCATTTCCATATTCTACTCCTCATTTACATACACTCACGCATGCGCATACACTCACGCATGCGCATACACTCACGCATGCGCACACATACAATCACCCCTCATTTCCATAAATACTCCTCATTTACATTGACTCACGACATGCGAACCCCCCCTATGCCAACCCAATTATTCACTCCGCGCATGCGCAGTGAGGCGCTAAATACTCCAGATGCTTACACCCTACTACTGTCCTCCTGTTGAATGATCACCTGATATGTATACTGAGGTGATAGATAACGGTACTCCTGTTGAATGTTCACCTTATAGGTATACTGAGGTGATAGATAACGGTCCTCCTGTTGAATGTTCACCTGATATGTATATTGAAGTGATGGATAACGGTCCTCCTGGTGAATGTTCACCTGATATGTATATTGAGGTGATGGATAACGGTCCTCCTGTTGAATGTTCACCTGATGTGTATACTAAGGTGGTGGGTAACGGTCCTCCTATTGAATGTTCATCTTATAGGTAAATTGAGAGCATAGGGGATGGGTCTTCCTGGTGAATGTTCATCTTATATTGAGGGGATAGTGCATGGATGGGTCCCCCCCCCCCCCCGTGAATGTTTATCTTGAATTGTATATTGAAATGATAGAGAAATGTCCCTGATCGCGCTATTCAGCCTTTTTTCGTGGATTAATAACCATTTTGAATGACCTTCATGTACATTTTATTTATACTGAAGTGAAAGATATACATACAGTATGGGTAGGGTAATAATGTTTTTGCTTTTTTTCAAATATATGACCGGTAACAATGTTATATAATTATGTACGGGTTTTTTTCTCATGTGATAACACTTTATTTACATAAGTCGCATGCATCAAAATTTCAGATAAATTCAATTTGCATCCCAGTTCGTTGAAACATACGATATGATTGAAAGAGGAATCTCTTTTCAAAAATAGAAAAAGGATTGCGTATTTCAAAGGCTCTCACGGAGGACGAGGTATGGGTGCTGCAGATAAAGTACTCGTACAAATTCGGGATTAAATGTCGGGTATGTTGTCAAAAGGCACACAGTTAAATTAAAGAACGAATGAAAAGTATATTTTGCAGTCTGTATTATAAAGAAAACGGGGTACGAGGAGAACTATATATTATATTTATTTCGAAATTTGGAAAAGGGTGTGAAACAGTCGCTTGTACATTTTGTACATATCTGCTACACAATGAATATACCCGGCATTGCTCTGTAACGATAGTAGAACTGGCAAATGGTCTATTAACCCTATCTGGCCTTGGGATTTGGGGACCTGTCAATGCCTTGGGGAGTGGGAGGGGGGGGGGAGGGGATCTGACTCTTAAATATTTTCCTTACCCCTTGAGCTAGGGGCTGAAACTTACCACACTATACGCTTGGGTCAAGCTCTATCAGAGATGCAAAAATATCCAAGATGGCCGATGTGATGACATCACAGTGACGTCATTTTCATTTTTTTGTCGATTTTTCTGTCAGATTTTCCGATTTATTTTATCTTGCCATTTCTCGGCAAAAGCTGCAAGATAAATTAGTAACTAATAGTCATTTGATAGATGTGAAATAAAATCGTTTTTGCTCACTTTTCCTCACAGAAAAGCAAAACTTTTGAACAAAAATGACGAAAACATCACTTCCCTGTCACCCCACACGCAACCTGTAACCATCTCGGTCATCTATACGCGGTAAGACTGACCCTGGGATCGTGTGTATCCATGTTCAGCCTACTTTCGGCAATTGCAAGAGGGAATTTCCACAAATCAATACCACGTGACTTCGTCAGCCAATCAGCTAAAGTCTACCGACGTAACCCCAACGTAAGTCGCCATTTTCGAGTCATGTGATGAACTACTTGTTCAAAATTTCAGATCCACCACACCTCTTGAATGATACGAAAGTTATACATACCTATATATTTTGTAAGTCCATGCAATATCTGTTTCAGAAGTAGTATGAAAACTTGTAATTTATCAGACTTCTCGAGTCTGTTCTCCGCCGGATGAAGGCCGAACAGAATCCTATAAAATACCGGATATCGCTCCGCAATAATGGAGACACACGATTCGCAAGCCATCTTATGGATGGCGAAGTGTACGCAAATGACCCCACACGGTCACAATTTTGAATTTACCCATGATCCTCTGCTCGGAGGGTCATGCAAATAGGACCAAAATGACCTTAATATGGTATGCTACAAAGTCATGGAGTGTCAGCTCTCAAGTATTTGGCGGAAATAGCTAGGACACAAAGTTTGATAGGGGACCATATTGACCCCCCCCCCCAACCGGCCTATAATCAACCATTTGTTTTCCAATCAAAAATCCAGTTTCGAATATCCTTATTATAACCATAATCTTACGACCAAGGAATATTATTTAGCCTATCCTGCGTTGAAAAACGTGTTGTTTCTTGTTTTTTTAAACGTTCAAATATATCGAATTTAAAAAATAATGGCGGAGGAAACTACACACGTATTCAATTCCGGCTTTTTTGATACTATTACTGTGCAATCGACATCTGAATCGCAATTTCCAAAACACGTTGTGAACATTGTCAATTCGCAGTATCTTATTTGCGACAAAACTTAGGACCAGAATTTTTTTCAAAATATCCAGGCAGATAGAAAGTTATTTCGCATTAACTAGATATGAAATATGGTAAGATATGATATCATCAATAAATTATTTGCAGAACTGGATAGCTGGAAATTATTTCAAAATTGAAAGCCTTTGTGAACATCGTTTAAGATTACCTTTTTAATTGAAATTTGACAATTAGAAATGTTTTTAACTGAATCTATAGCACAACAGTCTGAATAACATGTACACTCTTAAAACACAAATGTTACATTTAACATCTAGAGGGTTGAAGGAGAGAAAGCATTTGGATGCAACAGCTTAATATGTTGCATTTAACACTTAAAAGTGGTGAAACAACACTTTCTAATTTTTTTCTGAATTGTTTTTTTTTTTTTTTTTTTTTTTTAAGCCCTGGAACCAACCATTCGTTGTTCTGGCTACGATTTTATAATACTACCTTTACAATGCCCACGTAGGCCCAGCTGGGTGGCAAAAATTATGTATATACAAGAGATGTACATGAAATGGCTAACACCTTACATGTCATATTTCATCTATTTGCGGAATGCTAAAAGAAAAGAAATATATATACCCCCCCCCCATCCTCTTCCAAACAAAGACAACTAATATAAACATTCCCAGTAAATTTATTATAAAAAACCCCCCCCCCTCCCCCCATTAAATTCATCCCCGAAATAAGACAAGCACCAGCAGGCGAAGTATTCAACACCAAAGAACAAATGGTAACAAGAAAAATAAAAAGAAATCGGCGCTAAGAATGAAAACGATTGACGACAGTGCTGTAATTTCTGGGTGGCTGGACACTCGTGTATAGGTTGGTGTAGGTGCAGAATATGACACCAGAGAGAAATAGAACAGTCTAGTAGTATATCTTGTTACATTGTTGCTTAATACTGCCGCAAGCAGCTGGGCAGAATTCTCGTCCATACATCGTGGAGATCTTTCCGGCCCTGCTGTTAAATACGGTCCTGCTGGTGAACGTAGGCTGGCCAGTACTGTTGGGTCTACGGGAGGCTCGCGTTGTTGTTATATTTAACATGTATAATAATATAAGATCTTGTGTGGTAAAAGATGGAGTAAAGTCTGAGTACTTCCAGAGTTACAAAGGTGTTAGACAAGGCGAGAATCTGTCGCCATTTCTTTTTGCTATTTATCTTAACGACCTCGAGGAATTTATGCGAAAAACAGATGTGAATTGTTTACGAATTTTTGCAGATGATAAGACACAGGAAGAGTTGGATACATATTTAAAACTACTGTTAATCTTATATGCTGATGACACTTTGCTACTCGCAACCTCAGCAGAAGAGCTACAGCACTCCTTGGATGTCTTTGCAAATTATTGTAAAATTTGGAAATTTGACATTAATGCATCAAAAACTAAAATTGTCATCTTTAGTGTTAGAAAAGCTAACTACAGTAAATTTTTGTTTTATCTCAATGGAGTAAAGATCGACATTGTTGACAGTTATAAATATCTGGGTGTTTCATTCTTTTATAATGGCAACTTCTTCAGATGTAGAAAGTATCTCTTTGAACAAGCTCGTAAAGCCATGTTTGCTGTTATCCAAAAGAGTAGATGTCTTGATTTACCACTTGATGTTCAAATCGATTTATTTGAACATATGGTCCTGCCTGTATTACTCTATGGTAGTGAAGTGTGGGGTTTTGAAAACTGTGATATCATTGAGAAACTACAATTAATGTTTTATAAATTCTCCGTAAAATTAGGGAAGCGAACGTCAAATACATATATATTTGGTGAGTTTGGGTGCAGCCCTCTAAGTGTTAAAATTAAGCTTAGAATGATAAAGTTTTGGGGCAAATTATTGATGGACACCCAAGGTAAATACTCCAGTTGTATTTATGGAGCATTACTGCATTTTCATACGTCAAATATATTCTCTTCTAAGTGGCTTCTATCTATCAAAAGTATTCTTGATTCATGTGGTCTTACCAATATTTGGCTGAACCAGAATTTCCCAAACCTTACTTGGTTATACAATACTGTTAAACAACGTTTATTAGATCAACACTATCAGGAATGGAACTCTAAGCTTTCTGAAAGCTCCATGTTTGTATTATATAAGGAGTTCAAACCTAAACCATGTTTAGAAAATTATCTAGTTAAATTGCCTTATAACAAAGCTGTATCTTTATGTCGATTCCGTACAGGAAATCATAAGTTACCTATTGTGACTGGTCGTTTTAATAATGTTGAAGTCGCTGACCGGCTGTGCCAGAAATGTTCTTTGTCTAAAGTAGGTGATGAGTATCACTTTATCTTAGAATGCCCTTCATTGTCAACCATTCGTGAAAAGCATTTACCCAGGAAATATTGGGTAAGACCCTCCAAACTTAATTTTTACAATTTAATGAGTTGCGAAAAGATTGGCTTGCAATGTAAGATTTCTTCTTTCATTTTACAAGGTTTCAAAACCATTCGTATTTCCTAACAATTTTTCGTTTTGGCTGAATATAGTTTGATTTACACATAGCTATATATATTTTAGGGGTTGATCAGATTTGATGTTTCATCTCCCTTCTGTTTGATTGTTGGGGTTTATCTCCCTTCTATTGTTCTGATTGAAGCGCAGTACTGTATTGCTGCCGGATATGTGGTTTGCTATTTTTGTATCTCTATGTCTTGTACAAGATTAAGAGAATAAAATTCAATTCAATTCATAGACTACTAGGATACTAAATAGTGTAATTTTCCATGCTGGGCAAACCAGGGCTCGCGTTTTAAAATATGACCATGTATGAGTATTATAGTAAGCTTTATAATAATTTAGTGTTTCCAAGATATTCAAAAGAAATTAAAATTTTAAAATTTAAGAAAATTAAAATTTTAAAATTAAAAAAAAAAAATAATTAAATTTTCAAAAAAATCTCTGACAAAACAGTGCTACTTAGCCCTGTGATGGGCATCAGGTAAAACATCGCTGGGTACGGTCCCTGGAAATTCACCGCATGGGGTGGCATAGCAGGTTCCCTCATGGGTTGGATGAATGGTGTAGTATGCATATCAAGGCGATGAAATGATATATCTCCACAGTTCATGCAGCTATACCGGAAAACTGGGCTGTGGCTGGCAGTGGCAGACTCGTGGCATCGTAAACTGTTCAGAAGAGTGATCACCCGCAGATCATACAGCTATACTGCATGGAAGGCAGTCAGGACAGATCGACACTGAACTCTATTGGCTTCTGTGCCCTTCTGCGTTTGATGAGTGATCTCTCTGTGTCGATGCTGGCCTCTATGGGCTTTTCTACCCGTAAATGTGTCTTTGGATCTGAGTGCCCTGGATGGCACTTGTAAATGATGCAGGGGCATGAATGTCTTCAATCAGGCCATAAAAGAAAATAGAAGTGAAAATCGTGGGGTTGATAGAGAGTCTGCTGAAATGAGCCAGTACGTCCGCTTTTATACCGATAGATGACTCTTTATCATTAGGACAACCTGTTTAAAATTTGGAAACATGGGGATTTTGCGGAATTCCCCTTTTTCAATCTGTCACAGGGACTGACACGGTCATCTTCCATACTCTTGTACATGTTTTATCGAAAGGATCAGCTAGGTCAAGATCAGCTATCTAGATCAATTTATACTCCATTCGAATCCCACTCCTGACTCCATTCTACAACGAACTATCGTGCCTATATAATTATAATAAAACCTACAAGACAGGGTGTTGGGTGAGATATCATTTTCTTTCATTCAGTGAACAACAACAACAATGTGAGAACTTAATTAAAACAGACAGTACTGTCCACACATTGCTACTGATAAGGCCTTGCAATGCTTGACTGGTCGAATTCGATATGCGACAGGGTACACACACAGGAAATGGAAAGTCATCTCGGTGGAAGACATCTTGGGCAAACACCCCTTGAACGACGGTCCATGTCCATGGATCGTCCTCCAGCACGATTGAGATCTGCTGCATATCCTTGTTTGGTGGAATAGTTGCAGAGACCGTGTCCGCTCTTGTCTACTCGAATACTGTTGTCCAACTCGGCATATATGCAAAGGACTGTTCCAAAGTGGATTTCCAGTCACAAGTTGTCTTTCTGCCTTTAAACCAGATTCAACTTTGTTCACTGCTGAAGATGCTATAACTAATAGCGAAATATACAGAATGGAATTGTCATCCCTACTCGGAGTTGCTATTCTTCCCTAAACCAGATTCAGTTGAACCAGATTCTAAGGTTGCGGTGAAATCGAAGCAGAACGTGTACACGTCACAATAGGCATCCCGATTGATGTGGTTCCCTTCCTGGTCGATTTGATCCATTGCTGCAAGAGAACTCCAGATTAGCCTAGTCCAGTTGGAGAGGTCATGCTGCTATCCGCCCACATGCAGGGCTAGAAAGTTCATGTTGAAATGGTTGAAGTAGAAACTGGTGATCCCCATGCGGGCTATGGTCAGATGCTTAGGGGAGTCACCCAGGAATCAGTTTTCTTGGTTGGTGACCAGATTCTGAGCCAGGGTGGAAATCACTTTGGTTTGCACACGTAAGATGGGGTATTTGGCTAGTTTTTGCTTCAATGCTTTGATGTGACCCAAATGCACGGCTGAATTCAGTTTCACTTTGCGGACATACAAGGTTGCCTCTTGGACGAGGATCTTATATTCAGGTACTGAGATGGTCGCCACTGAAGCAAAGACCAGCGTCACATGCGGCGTCAGTCAAAGTTTGATGGAGATTCCATTCAAGAGGTAGTGGTCTTACATGAACAGACGTGAATGTAGATGTACCACGAGATCCCTGTAAAACACAGTCGTTTGATCCATCCGACATTGTCGGCCAACTCCTTGTGTTCTGGAGCGTCCCAGTAGTAGTAGGGGCCTACAAGGGTGTGGTCATGTGAGACTTTTTGGTCTCGTTTCGATGTAGGCGCCGTAGGGGTATATGTTGGTCGAGGCACTCACAAGTTTGTCATTGAAAATCACATCCACCTGCTGAAACAGTGAGTGAAGCTAGAGATTACAACACATATAAGGGAAGTGGGAAGAGGTGCCGACATACTGACAGAGCCACATGACTTCACAGTATAGTCTCCCGGTTACCCTATTCTAAAGCACATACCAAGAATGTAACGATTCGTGATATGTGTTGTATCTCAGGTACGCTTTTATTGTACCTGTTCATGTGGTAACTTGGATGATATGACCACACGGCCCCTAGCACCGGCATAAGTGGTATTAGATACATATCTAGAGAGCTATGATAGAAATGCTCTGACAACTCGTATATTGGTAATTGGTGAGCTGTTTCGCGGTGACAACTCCTACACTGGGGATTCACTCGACCCACCGGGGCATCCTCTTTGAGCTTGTGGCTGTCCCCATCGATGATCGTAGCTTTCACTTACAAGGTGTGGGCTAACTCCACGTATGCCCTATCACAGTTAGTGATGATCAATTTGATCGGGTGAGACTGTGATGCTGGAAAGAGGGAGATGTTCCTGGGTCATCGGTACGAACCACAAAGAAAATTCGCTGTTGGTGGAACGGCACTATTCTGTGTGGATGAAGGCCAGGTTTACTAGAAGATGTCCAAGGTCTTCCGTGTGCGCCATCGCTTGGTGAGAGGTGATCTGGTGCGCGGTCTCGGAGGTGCAGGTCATTTCTACCCTCTGGCTTGTTCGGCCTGGGCGACCAAGAAGCCTGCTGTTTCTTTGGCTTGGCATTTTACTGCTTCTCGGATAGGGCGACCACTGAATGCATCACCCAGGGTTCTCACACAACTTTGCAGAGCTCGTTTCCTCCCGACTGCTTTGGCCCCATGCGTCACAAGCGGAAGGAAACCTCCCGTGTGCGTTCAACAAACCATGGTCCAATTGAATGTCGGTGCTGTTAAAGACAGGTAGGCAACACCTGGCTTGTTTGTTGTAATTATCCACATAGCTGTGTGCATGACACTTATAAGGAACCACTGAACCTCATGCAAAGTTCTGCGATCATCTAGGCCTGTGAAACAAGAGCCCAAGGGGCTTCAATATATGCCCATACATCTGGAACTAAATTGGTCCAGATTTCAAGGTTGTTTGATTGCCTGGGTCCCAATTGGTAACTAGCAATCCAGAGAAATGTCTAAGATTTTGTGCTTCTGAGAACGTAACATTAATGACATCTTATAGTCAATGATAAACTAAAAGGGGCTTTACGCTTAACTCTTGGTAACTTGGTAACAATAAAACAAAGAGCCGAGAGCTCACATATCCCACAATGAAATCGACAATAGTCAATCAAACACAAGAAAGTATAATTTTCCTTCAAATAGATTCCCTTCAGGTGAGAAAATGGTTCATGAAGGAAGCAAAATGTGAAAAAAGAAATTAAGTAAACCTTTGTTCTCGAGTTAATAAACAGATATGAAGTTCAGAAAGTTCCCCTCTCCCAGTTAAAATAGTAAATGGATAGTTTTTATTTCACAACCATTTAACTGAATGTAGCTGTTTAGGACAAATCGCATATACATGTAAGGAAGACAACTCTGAGTAGTTCAACCTAACAATAGTTAAACTGGATTCAATTTTGGGGACTGTGACCTTTGACCTACTGTTCTCAAAATGAACAGGGTACCTTTTGCCCATTGAGTAAGGTATACCTAATGTTTGGTACCAATCCATACCTTAGAACTGGAGATATAGCATGGACAACAAATGTTAATGGATAGATAGACAGATAGATGGACAGAACTCGGATTATACAACTTTGTATCCATGAGCAAAAAAAAATATAAAATGTGACTTTTAATGATTTCCTGATTTTGGGGTCAGTGAGATTGACCTTGACTTAAATTTTGAAACACGACCCGATGTCTCCCTTTAAGATATCTACAGACACACGACAGACATAATGATTTTTAATTATTTCAGGATGTGGGGTCCCAGTGACCTTGACTTTCACCTTGACCTACATGTTGATATGTGACCCATCATGTCCACCTAATGTATATGCGACACACAAAAATATTTTTTTTTGATGATTCTTGATATTGGGGCCACATTGACCTTTGACCTTGACCTACTTTTTGGTATGCAACACATCTTTTCCCCCTACTAAATCCACTCACAAAAAATTAGCAATTTTCAATAATTTCCTGATTTTTAGGCCACACTGACCTTTAACCTCTGACCTCAACCTCCATTTTATATGTTACACATCATCCCACCCCCTAGTGTATCCACTCACCAAAAATTGGAACTGTAGATAGAAAACTGTCAATGATCAATGAATTCCTTTTTAGGCCACAGAGACTTTTGACCTCTGACCTCGACCTCAATTTCAGTATGCGACACTTCGTCTCCACCTACTCACGAAAAATTGCAACTGTGGATAAAGAAAAGGTCACAGATATAGACAGGACACAAACGGTTCAGTGATTTCCTGCTTTTTAGGCCAGTCATCTTTGACCTCTGACCTTGACCTCCATTTTGGTAGGCGACACATCTTTGCATGTCCCTACAATGCACAACACACCAGTATTCTGAGGAAGATTACATTTCTCACAAAATTTTCTCGTGTGATTTTCTTGAGTGACATCGAAAGCATAGAAAGCAATGGGTATACATCCAGCAATGCACAACCCCAACTTCAGTGTCACACATCAGCACAAAGATGAACTACTGTCAGTGGACTTTACCTTCCATACTTCTTAACCATATCTTGTTTGGGTGATTTTGGGGTTGTTCCGTGGCTCCTCCCCCTATCCCATTCATTTTTGCTATCCCTAAGGGTAGAGTGCTGAAACTTACCACACTATATCTTTGGGTCAAGCTATACTAGAAAATGTAAAAAAAATCCAAGATGGCTGCCATAGTTGAGTCATTTTCAAAGAAATACATTTTTTGGATGATTTTTCGATAGAATAAAATGGTTTTTGCTCACTTTTCCTCAGAGAAAATCAGGATTTTTGATGAAAAATGATGAAAACATCACTTTTCTTGTACCTCACATGGTTGCCATATTGACTTTACCCATGATCCTCTGCTTGGGGCAGTTCAAAATGACACCAATATGATAAACTACAAATTCACGGAGTGTCAGCTCTAAGTTTTTGTCATTCCGGACATTAGGAGCAAAAAACCAACAAGGGTCAGAAACTGCATGGGAAGAAAACGCAATGTGCGTATAATGGACCTTACTCGACTAAAGTGTCGAAAAAACAGAATTTCAAATTTCACATACGTTCAGGACCGATCCTTCCCCTTCCTTCCTGTACATTTTTTTTGGAATTCAGGCATCTATGCAATAAAAAATAGGCTGCAGATCAATATATATTTATTATGCTTTCCTTAACCAAGTATTTACATGGCATCTCGTCTCCTTCACACCATGCAGCAGCCATATACCTCCACACATCGCAAACAGCTTTCTTACTGACCGTTCTATTTTAAATGGCTATTTTCAAGAAAGTGTTCAACTTTTCATAACTTACATCATTATTTCCTGTAGAAGACAACTCCAACAGGAAATCCGTGTCTCAGTTTTGTCAATTTTGGTGTAGTTCTTTTTCTATTGACATTTAATTCAACTTAAAAGTTCAAAACTGCGAGTTGTTTGATTCTGTGAAGAAATATTCCATTAAATGTCAATAGAATGAGAACTAGACCAAAATTGATAAAACTGATACACGGATTTGCTGTAGGAGTTGTCTTCTACAGGAAATGATGAAGTAAGTTACGTTAAGTTGAATACTTTTTTGAAAATAGCATTTAAAAAATTAAAATTTAAATTAAATTTATTTAAAATCCAAATATCTTCAGAACATACAGTGAACAAACTTATATATTTGGAATCCTCAAGGAATGTGCGTTTAAGAAATATATACATTACCATAGCTGTGTGGCATACTTCAGCTGTATAAAGACAAGTTTTAGAGGGTGTGCAAAAGTGTGTGCAGGAGAGCTCTGTATCTTTTGATGAGGATTTCACAACGGCAAATAAGGATCCAAACTAGAAAACTTCCTGGCTCCATTTGTGCCTCGACTATTTCATAGTCTCTAACCCAACTGTAAACCGTAAACAATGTAAAGGCCAATTTTCTGATTGAAGATTTGAAGAAGGTTCTGCATTATATACTGGCAAATAAAGATGAAGTTTATTCCATTTAAAAAAGCGGAATGTTACAGTGAGGGCCGGTGAGAACAAAGTCATTTGCGATGTGTGTATAGATCTACTTTACTGTATAATTTCATTACAGTGAAGCACACATTTTTATTTACATGATGGAAGATTTGTAGTCTTATCGCAGTTATGCTCATCATTTGTGTAAAACACCCTTTGTATGGGGACTGAAAAACAATCAAGAAAATAAATCTAAATCGTCATTTCCAGGCGAAGCATTCTCTTGAATATATTTAAGAATATCGCCATCGCCGATATCTGGTATCGTAGGGTTATCCCCCCCTGTTGGAGTTGCCTGCCCTTTAATGTCACTTTCTTCAGCAGGGTTTTTCTTTTCTGTGCTAGGTTTCCTGGCAATCACAGGTTTCTGTGAAAGTTTAGGTTTTGGTTCGAGCACAGGTTTCTGTCCAGGTTTCGGTTTTAATGTCGGTTTTTCGCCAGGTTTTGGGGGTTTTACAGGTTTTTTATCTGAAAATTCGGCGGCATCAGAAACAACGGCCTCCGGCTCTGGTTCTTTCTTCTTGGAAACATCAACAGTCAAGAATTTTCCAAGGTCATCTTCAATTCTGAAAATAAAATTTAGCCTCAATTGAATTTATATAACCAGACATAGAGTACGGTAATTCCCCTAATAATTCGATCACCGGAAGTGCAGCAAAAAATGACTCATATCTGGAAATATTCTTGATGGCACCAGGTACAGAGTGTCACATTTTGTCATTATATGACTTCTTCAATCTGAACGAAGAATTGGAATGTTACTTTTTCTCCGAGTTTGAATAACAGAGTTGAAAAGTGAATTTCCTGTGATTGAATTATTGGGGGAATTACCCAAATTGGCAATACAACATGAAAATTTGTTTTAAGAACATAAGTTGTTGGGTTGGAATTGTTGCAAATTTCTCAATAACATTGTACTTTTGTTGCAAATGATTCGTCAATACCAGACATTGTAGCAAATTATGACAAACGTTTTAAAATTGCTAAACATGAATCGATTAAGGTGAGTCAACACTTTCAAAACAATGTTTTAACCATGTTTAACATAAAGCTGAACATGGTGAATAGTTATGAGGAAAAAAACAGTAATTGATGACAGTATTTTGTAATGTCTAAAATTGTGAGATCAAGAGGTGTCCACGTACTCCAGCCCCGCCACCCCCAACCCGTTTACTCTGCTCAACCAAGATTTCTTAAGAGCTTATGCAATTGTGGTAGAAAGCAGGTTCACCAGTGCCTGTAGCCTACTAGCATGTAGCTAGTGGGAATTTCCCTTAAGCTCAGTTGGTAGGGCGCTTAGGGCTCGTAAATGTAAGTCAGGGGTCGGTGGTTCAAACCCAGGCTGGGAAATCGGTCACTACAACATTGGCGTCGCCGGTAGGATCCCCGCAGGAATGAGAATGGGTTGGGTCGATGGTCAGGTTGTCACGATGAGGAAGTGTAGAAAGTGTGGTTGATGATGATCTGATTGTCGAGTTGAGTTGCTGGGAAGGATGGGGTGGTATGTGGAAGCTTGTCAAGCTAGCCCCAGGTTTAATCGGGAGAGAGGATATAGCGATTCTTCATGGTGGAGAGGAGTCTGATAGGAAGCAGGTTCACCAGTACCCGTACTAGCATGTAGCTAGTGAGAATTTTCCTTTAGCTCAGTTTTGAGGGCACTGCATGGGCTTGTACGCCAGGCATCGGTGGTTCAAACCCAGGCCAGGAACTCGGTCACTATAACACAATCACCATATTCACTAGCAACATAAAATACTGAGGGATATCTTACTTTAATAACTCAGAGTTGTCTTCAAGGTCTCCTGTGTTTGACCCTGATCTTGATTCTCCTGAAGGAATGCGTGCCTCAGGAATCAGGTTCAGTAAATCATCCCCCTCTCCCTGCCTCATCCCTCCCCCTAAATCCTGCTCCTCAAACAGCCTTGCCTCCGCTGGATCACCTGCAAGTAAAATTGACTGATAAGAACTTGATCAGGTTTGCTGGTGCATAATTATTAGCCCTAATGATAGATACATGTATTAAATATTTTTACTGTTTCCCAACTTCATTGATCAGTTGACTTAAATTCACTTACACGGAACCGAGATGAATCTACAATAATTAAGAGTCAGCTAGACTGAGTGGGACGAGTCACTGGGGAATGAAATTAGTTTATATGGATCGACTTGGCCATTCATGCAATATATAGATAATATATGTCTTACCGGCTCCAGATAAATCAGCAACAACAGGAAACATGTTTTCGCCATCATCTCCAGTTCCTCCTTCCTCAAACATGTTTACCTCCCCTTCCTCTTCACCCTCTCCGAAAAGATTTGTGTCGCTAGCCATGCCCACTTCTTGTGTTCTTTCTTCTGTCTCTTCCGATTTTCCTTGTATCTCTCCTGTCTCAAGTTCTTTCTGTTCTTCCCCTGTCTGGCCATCTTTCCTATATCTACCAGCTTTGATAGCATTCACACCTGGAAAAGTTATCTAAATTGAGTATATAAATTCCAGGTCAAATTCGGGGTGAGGAATT
>JAVTVY010042268.1:0-17677 GCA_036873755.1 Hanleya hanleyi
CCGAGGGGAGGGAAGGAGGAGTCCAATATGTGTAGCATGATCCCAAAATATATGGGGTTGTGGGTTGGCGATGGCTTAATTTAGGAGATACAGGGACTGGGATCAGTACTCCTGGAATGGGGCATACCCGAGGGATGAGGGAATGGGTTCAATAATTGGAGCATGATGTAAGCTCCCAAAAGAATGAGGGTATTGTGGAAGAGGGGGGATGAGGCTTAGTTTAAGACATACAGTGTCAGGCTCAGTACCACTGGGGCGAGGCATGTCCTGCAGGGGGAGTGAGGTCCATTAATTGTAGCATGATGTAAGCTCCTGGAATATATCAGGGGGTATATGGGATTATTTAGTGACTGATCATGGATAAATAAACACAAAATTTGGAAATAATTTTATGTTAATAGATTGATCGAATTATATCTGATAAATGATAAAAAAAAGTTTATCGTACATGTATATACACATGTGTAGTTTTTTTTTGTTTTTGTTTTTTGAGGAGGAGTTTGATGGACTTATAAGATCAATTCTTTTTCCAAATACCAATATTCTGCACTACAAAATCATCCATCAGAAGCAATATTTGACAAATCTGCATCAACAGAAGTCTATCAAACTAGAAGTATGACTTCGTCTATTACATTCTTCCCTTGACAGTATCTCTGAGGTCCCATTAATTAATACACTGAAGTCTCTTGGTTTTAAGGCGAGTGATCACCCTCCTAAATTTTCCTCCAGGAGAGCTTTTGATCACTCTCCTCCTGGTGTTGCCAACACAATGGAGAGTGATATTGGAGAGAATGATCACTCTCGCATCATTCACGCAAAACAGAATCCAGGAGAATGAACAACAGCTCTCGCAGTTTTTAGGATCACAAAAGACTGGTATTACACATGGTCAGCTGTGGCAAAAAGCACAGTTGGTTCTTTCTCAATTGAAGCTGAAATAGTTGGCTTCAAATTGACAGGTATGGTGATGTCCAAACTAGCTTATGTTTGCTTATCAACTAGCTTACAGTGTTTGTGTAGAAGAAAAAAGAAAAAAAGAAGAAATACGAAGCTGCGCATCTGAAAACCCCTCGGCTCTGGGCGCCAGCCATTCATAATGTATTCAATTTAAAACAAGACTTCAGGAACACCAAGCAGTCAAGTAACAAATATACAGATTATGAAAATTTTGCCATTAGAAATGGCCTCAAACGTTTCCGTCCAATCAGAGAAACCGGTATTCATTACATAAGTCTGTTGATGCATCGACGATGTATACCAAATTTTACATCGAACATTTGAAAATTATCTGAGATAGAGATCCCTAATGATTTCGCATAAATTACAGATGGCTGCCCATCCTTCCCACCACTCAGAGAAACTGATGTGGTTATTCATTGCAAGTCTCTTGATACATAGATTCTGTATACCAAGTTTCATATAGAACACTGAAATGGTATCAAGATAAACATCATTAAAGATTTTGCATAAATTAAAGATGGCCACCAAGGTTTCCGCCCAAGCAGAAAAACCAGAACTGTCTATTGATACATCAATGATGTATACCAAATTTTACATTGAGCACTTGAACCGTATCAGAGATATAGATCATTAATGATTTCGCATAAATTAAAGATGGCCGCCCATCCTTTCCGCCACTCAGAGGAACCGATGTGGTTATTCATTGCAAGTCTCTTGATACATCGATGCTGGATACCAAGTTTCATATAGAACACTGAAATGGTATCAAAGATATATATCATTGAAGATTTTGCATAAATTAAAGATGGCCACCAAGGTTCCGCCCAATCAGAAACGCCAGAACTGTCGTAAGTCTATTGATGCTTCGATGATATATACCAAATTTACATCGAGCACTCGAACAGTATCAGAGATAGAGATCATTAATGATTTTCCATAAATTAAAGATGGCCGCCCATCCTTCCCGCCACTCAGAGGAACTGATGTGGCTATACATTGCAGATCTCTTGATACATCGATGCTGTATACCAAGTTTCGTATAGAACACTTGAATGGTATCCGAGATATATATCATTGAAGATTTTGCATAAATTAAAGATGGCCGCCAAGGTTTTCACCGAATCAGGGAAACTGGTTTGGTCATTCCTTTGAAGTTTCTTAATGCATCGATGATCTATACCAAGTTTCACACTGAAGAGAGAAATGGTACCTAAGATACACAAGATTAATGATTTCGCATAAATTAAATATGGCCGCCAAAGTTTCCAACCAATCAGGTCCAGATTCAATAGGGTTCTGGGTCAGGAGCATATGGATGTGCAGTGCAAGTTTGGGGTGCCTAGGGTAAGTCGTTCTAAAGATATCTTGGTAACAAGAAAGCTGTGATGGTTTTGCATAAATTAAAGATGGCCGCCAAAGTTTCTAACCAATCAGGTCCAGATTCAATAGGGTTCTGGGTCACAAGCATACAGATGTGCACTGCAAGTTTGGTGTGCCTAGGGTAAGTCGTTCTGAAGATATCTTGGTAACGAGAAAGGTGTGACGGACAGACGGACGGACAGACGTACATGACGACGACAATACCCTTCGACCAAATTTGGGTCGAGGGGTAAAAACGAGAGATCCTGAAGGATCTTGGTGCCCACCATTGTCCGATAATTGTAAGCTAATGACTAGAGGATCTTTTTGTCCATTGTTACTAAGAAAAAAAACTTGTAATTTTGTTTACAGAATTTCGAATCTGAGCGAAAAAGATCGGAAAAGGGACACTGAAAAACACCAAGATATAATCTAAGTTTCAGGAGTTTCAAGATTTCTAGAAACTGTACTTATGTCGGTTGTTATAATACAAGAGAAATGAGCAAAGTTAGTCTGAAAGTGAAAGTACATGTACGGAGGATCCTTCGCCTTTGTTTTGTAGTATTTTTTTTTTTTTTTTTTTTTTCTTTGCACGTGTCATCATTGGGTACTGGAAGCGAGGACCAATCTCTTTGACACTTTGGCATGAGCTATGAAACATACTTAAAGGTCAACCCAAACGCTCTGAGGTCAAAAATATAAAAAAATAGTCCTTTCGATTCTGAAAATAATGATATTTTTTTCATAATTTTGTGCAGTCTGGTTGGCGAGATATTGCCGTTTGAAAGGTGAAAATCGCTCTCCTGTCAATTCCAGCTGTGACGTCACGGAGGGAAGCCGTCTTGTATTCTCTATGTTAAAGCCGTATACCACAGTCGTATGTAGCTGCTGATTTCTGGAGATTTTCGGAGTATCGGGGCATCATTTTTTAAATATGCCGCGACGTTGTGTAGTGGGAGGTTGCAGTTTTACTACAGATGACGGTGTTAGTATTCATTTGTGGCCCAAAGACGAGAAAATCGCTGCAAATTGGACGAAATTTGTACGCAACACGAGAGTGTGGAAAGAGGGCCCGGGCCAGTACTCGTATAATTTGCTCGGCACATTTTGACAGAAAGACATCATTCGAGGACATCTACAGCGTAGCAGTTGAATTCGGGTACAAACCAAAACTAAAGAGAACAGCTATTCCAACTATCAAACGTAAGAACAATCAGAATGTGACGGCAAAGAAATCAGACAAGGAGAATCTATCACGGACATCGGCTGAACGAACCTAGCCTGCAAGCGAGGCCTCGGGCAGGGGGACGGCTGTACATGCCCTGCTCGCTCTCGCGTGGCATTTGTTGCTTGAGCACCTACAGGTTAGACTGGATGAGTCTCTATTTCATATATACACGTTTAACCATTTGTTCCAATGTGTCTTAATGTCTGTATTTGTATGTTCAATTTTATTCATTCTATGTATGCGTTTTTAGCCAAATGTTGGCACAAACTTCACGCAAATAAATTATCTAAATTATATATTATTTAATAATAATAATAAAATGATCTTTCATAAATATATATACGTTTGATAAGTAAATAAATAAAAAACACCAATTGGAGTGAATGGCTGTAGATACAGAAGGGATAATTATACTTTCATAATCCCTTGACATTTGAGATTGTGGGAATATCATTCGATTTCAATTTAATTGAGGTAATTTGTCGAAAATTGAGCAAATGTGAATGCCGATCCAATCACCACGGCTTACTTTTCGCCATGAATGTCCAAAGTTTTTTTATCAAACTATATAATTCTGAAATTGGTATTTCATGGGGATTATGGGAAAACAAACAAAATTCAAGTCGGACGTATATCAGTAATGTTATCAACAGTTTACTGTCCATACTGCCGAATCCCGGAGTTTATCCCTTCGAAAAGGCTGCCTCGGCCAGTAACAACAATAACAACACAGATGTGCTCGTTCGTTACATCACAGAATCGTTCTACATTCAATACAGTTTGAAATATATGGACATTTGGTCTTATACATGTAGATGACGATAATAAGGTTTCCAGTCAAGTTGCATACCAATCTGTATTCAACAAACGACCTCTTCGAATCCTGTCGTCGTCGAGTTCCACGTTGTCAGAGTGATTGTCACTGTCAGAATCGGAGCCGTACGGCTCAAATTGATAGGGCTGAATTCCGCCGTTGGTCTGCAAACAACTGTTAATTTGCCCGTCATCATCCTCCTCTATGTCTATTTCATCTTCTTGGCGAAAAATATTTCCATCTAAGCAGCTGATATCGCTCGAATCGACATCTGAACCGGAGCTCTGACTGCACTCGCTTTCCATGTTATCCGCTGTTTTTTCTCAGGCAACTTCCCTGCGTGACGTCATCAACCCAGCTGTGAAAGTGTGGAAAAGCCCACTTTGCTCCCATATTACGTGTGTTTCTGATCAGATTAGAATTTTTTCAATATTTTTTTCATACAAAGTGAAGTATGAACTATGATTTTTAAGGATTTTTAGACCAAAAAAAATTCTGTTTGGGTTGACCTTTAAGATTTCATAATTAGGAACGAATGCTAATTCTGTTCTGTTTACTGGGCTACTACCCCCGCTAGTTTGAGATATCTCTTTTAAGATACCATGCTTGAAAATAGTAAGATGGTACAAGGGATCAGGTCCGCGCAGTAATGTTGAAACTTCAAAAGTGCCTGAATCCTGATTATCTCCCTTGGATCGAAACATGCAGTAGTCTACAGTTGTTGAGTTGTGACATTGAGTCACAGGAGTGACGTCCCTTCATGTAGCCGACCCGCCGGCAGACGAAAGGGTGGAGCAGTTCACTTGCTACTGCATGGACTAAAGAAAGCTGATTTAAAATTTGAAGAAATACATTTTAATTCCGAATTATTTGAACTCCTTGATATGGAAGGTGAAGGTATGGATATTCTCTATAGTCAATATATAGAATATGCCCCACCGTTTGATCCGCCGACTCTTGTGATGCAACGTCACAACTCGAGAATACCGTATTAATTTGAAGCTTAACTTGGATTTTCGAATCGGACTAAAAAAGGTATCTTGCACTACTAGGCCCCATGTGGGACCTGTGTATCAAATTTCAGAAAGATCCATGAAATATTTCCTGAGCATTCACGATAACAATGTTTCAAGGGAAATTCAAGATGGCCGCCTTGTGGCCATATTGGATTTTCGATTCGGACCGAAAAAGGTATCTTGCACAACTAGACAAGGAGAACCTGTGTACCAAATTTAACAAAGATCCATGCAGTAGTTCCTGAGAAATCACGATAACAAAATGGGAAAATCCAAGATGGCCGCCTGGTGACCATATTGGATTTTCGATTCGGACCGAAAAAGGCATCTTGCATATCGAGACCCTAAGGGGAACCTGTGTACCTATTTGAGAAAGATCCATGCAGTAGTTCCTGAGAAATGACGATAAAGTTTCATGGAGAAATCCAAGATGGCTGCCTGGTGGCCATACTGGATTTTCAAATCGGACCGGGAAAGGTATCTTGCACAACTAAGACACCAAGGGGAACCTGTGTACCAAATTTGAGAAAGATCCATGCAGTACTTCCTTAGAAATGACGATAAATTTTCATGGGGAAATCCAATATGGCTGCCTGGTGGCCATATTGGATTTTCGAATCGGACCAAAAAAGATATCTTGCACAACTAGACCCCAAGAGGAAACTGTGTACCAAATTTGGGTGCATTCCACACCTAAATGATGTGCGGTTAAAATAGACATGGGTTCGGGTCTTCGGCCTCAAATATATGTAAAATCTTTAACAAAACCCCTGTGAAAGTATATATTTTCTGAATGGGCACACCCATGCCATTATTCCAGGAGACAAGTGAGCTATTCAAATTGAAAATGAAAGACGTGCAATCCTCCTTAAACCTTCTTCAACTTTTCTGAAAAACTCCATAAAATGTATGAAAATGTGCCAAATTCGACCCACCATCCAGAGAAAACAAACAAAATGATTTTCTTGTTAGACTTGTGAAAGTTTCTCCGTCCAACGGGCATTTTAAAAAGCGAAAAAAATCAGGGGGTCGACCTACTCGTTTTTTGTAAAATTTTATCGCCATAAGGGAATCATCATTTTCGTTCCCCGAAAAAGTGAGGATTTTGTCCTGCCAGATATTCAATTCCGGAAACCATTAACTCTGTAGTGGCGCGTAGATGCGATAAGCAAGCAATTGTTATATCCTCGTTTGAAGAAATGGTTACGTCCAGCAGGGTGATACTACAGATATCAGCTAGTAGAAAGGGAAGAAGAATTACCATGCTGTCAAAAACAGGCGACCTTCCTTATTATGAAATTAGGGAGGGGCCATTTGTGCGAAACCGTGGCCTAGTGTGGAGTGCACCCTTAAGGCTAGGGTGTTTTCTCAGAATTTCTTTTCTCAAGGCTATGCCAATCTGGAAGTGTTTGTGAGCTTCTTGGTATGCGACACTTGCTTGTAGTATGCGGTTTTGTCGGATATCCCATCAATCACTTTCCCCCTACCCCATCTTTGTTTTTGCGACTTTTGCTAAAAAATCACGAGTTTACGAGCTCAATAAGAATATCATAGCATTAGGCTTTGACCGTGACAATGAAACCGATGTACAAAGATCGGGAGCGTTGACCAGCTTTCGATTGAGGCATTAGAAGCAAAATAAACGCAAAAATAGCTGAAATTCAAGCCAAATGGTCAATAATTTTTCATTCCGACTTTTCCAAAAGATTGGGGGGTGAGAGTACAAACTTCGAGATAAAAGGGACAAAACCAGAATAATACGATGTCATTCAATTTAGATCAGGGTACTGGTGTGATCCGTATTGATAATTAATCACTTTGACATTCACATTAACAATAATGAGACATACAGGTCACTAATCGTAACGTATATGCCCAATCAAGGGGAGGTAATTCTGTATAGGTCCAAATAGCATATATGCAAGGCCAATGCTATCATACCATGTAGTTTACATAAAATCGAAACATTTCTGACTAAGATAAATGAACTTTACGCTCCCGTTCCATATCAAGTCATTACAAGGTCCGAATAAGCGCTTTTGACGAGTGTAATGTAGGAGAACATACAATATTTGGCCTACTCGTGTATTATAACCGTGCAGTGGCGCCTACATTAAGGGTGCATTCCACATCTAAATGATGTGCGGTTAAAATAGACATGGGTTCGGGTCTTCGGCCTCAAATATATGTAAAATCTTTAACAAAACCCCTGTGAAAGTATATATTTTCTGAATGGGCACACCCATGCCATTATTTCAGGACACAAGTGAGCTATTCAAATTGAAAATGAAAGACGTGCAATCCTCCTTAAACCTTCTTCAACTTTTCTGAAAAACTCCATAAAATGTACGAAAATATGCCAAAATCGACCCACCATCCAGAGAAAACAAACGAAAAAATTTTCTTGTTAGACTTGTGAAAGTTTCTCCGTCCAACGGGCATTTTAAAAAGCGAAAAAAAATCAGGGGGTCGACCTACTCGTTTTTTGTAAAATTTTATCGCCATAAGGGAATCATCATTTTCGTTCCCCGAAAAAGCGAGGATTTTGTCCTGCCAGATATTCAATTCCGGAAACCATTAACTCTGTAGTGGCACGTAGATGCGATAAGCAAGCAATTGTTATATCCTCGTTTGAAGAAATGGTTACGTCCAGCAGGGTGATACTACAGATATCAGCTAGTAGAAAGGGAAGAAGAATTACCATGCTGTCAAAAACAGGCGACCTTCCTTATTATGAAATTAGGGAGGGGCCATTTGTGCGAAACCGTGGCCTAGTGTGGAGTGTACCCTTTGAGAAAGATCTATGCAGTAGTTCCTGAGACATCGCGATAACAAGGTTTCAAGGAGAAATCCAAGATGGCTGCCTTGTGGCCATATTGGATTTTCGGGACCGAAAAAGGTATCTTACACAACTGGACCCTAATGGGAACCTGTGTATCAAATTTGAGAAAGATCCATGCAGTACTTCCTGAGAAATGACGATAAAGTTTCATGGCGAAATCCAAGATGGCTGCCTGGTGGCCATATTGGATTTTCAAATCGGACCAGAAAAGGTATCTTGCACAACTAAACCCCAAGGGGAACCTGTGTACCAAATTTGAGAGAGATCCATGCAGTAGGTGGCCCTCCGCAGTTTCGTAGTAATGGCCCCTCTCTAATTTCATAATACGATAGACTGCCCTTGTTCTGCTACATCATAATTCTTCTTGTCTTCTTAATAGCTTATATCTATAATGCCATCCTATTCAGCATTATCAACGCTGCAAACGAGTACGTACAAATCGAGTGCTGGCTTCGTCTACACGCTGATCGGGATCATGGAGTAAAGTTTGTCCTGCCTCAGTTATGCCCCTTGGGTGTGCCTAAAAATCGGGACTCATTTACGGGAAGAAAATCTGACAAAAAACGGGCAGGTTGACACCCACTTTTGTTTGCCTTTTTAAGTTGAGACCGGACCAGGGAACGTGAGTAAGAAGTTTAATTGAAATCGCTCTTACAGATTTTTCTGGAAATTGAGCCGAATTTGACCATTTTTCGACATTTTTAAGGGGTTTTCTAGGAAAAATGAAGCAAGCATGGAGGAGAATGTTCGAGTTAAATTTTTCTATAACATAGCAGTGTTATATCTTAAAATAATAGTTTCATCATGCTCTTTCAGAAAATATATACATATAAGTGATTTGGGTTGAAGGTTTTGCGACAACTGGTGGCCGAAAAACGGACCCATAGTCTATTCCATGCCGAATAAAAGAATCTCCGGAGTGCACCCTTTAAGGCATAATAGTGGAGTCTATGCATTATCTTAATGTAGACTCCGTTACGGAGCGGAGATGTATCATTACGCCAGATTGTTTAATTTTGACTGCCTAGTTATACCTGAAGCTCTATTTTCGGAAGCAGGTGGAAAGAAGACCAGGAGTTCGATTAAAATAATCCACAGTGTGTCCATTAGTATACAATTGAGGTTACTGCATACTGTATTCCATACAGGAGTTATCTCCCCCTGGACTGAGATTTCGGTGGATATTATGGCAGAACGAGGTCCTATCAGAATGATATAAATTTGCCAGTGTAAATTTTCTTTACAAGAGAACCCATTTACAGTCCATAAAGGATGGAATGGATGTATATTATTATGGTTTTACAAATTATTTCTCAAGTTTCTGAAGTATTTCCCATGTTTCTAAGAGAAAATTGAGTGCAAAATTACCAATAATTTGACTTGGTTACATCGCTTATTTGCATTTTCCCGCGTTTCTGCTATCATTGGAAAGCGGAAAAGTAACCACGGCCTTCATATTGCCGAATGGATGACCATTATTAAGAGAAATAGGTTAATTTTGAGTTTTGTTCTCGAAAATCCTGCTAGAATTGGCAAAATTGATCAAAACAAAGATGGGGTAGGGGGAAAGTTATCGGTCGGATTTCCCAAAATAATATGTATAACTGGCAAGTGTTGTATACCGCCATACTCACAAACACTCTGAGATTACGATACATGTGAATAATTAATTTCGTAAAAAACATCCTGCCCCTTAAGGTGGCCCTCCGCAGTTTCGTAGTAATGGCCCCTCTCTAATTTCATAATACGATAGACTGCCCTTGTTCTGCTACATCATAATTCTTCTTGTCTTCTTAATAGCTTATATCTATAATGCCATCCTATTCAGCATTATCAACGCTGCAAACGAGTACGTACAAATCGAGTGCTGGCTTCGTCTACACGCTGATCGGGATCATGGAGTAAAGTTTGTCCTGCCTCAGTTATGCCCCTTGGGTGTGCCTAAAAATCGGGACTCATTTACGGGAAGAAAATCTGACAAAAAACGGTTAGGTTAACACCCCCTTTTTTTTGCCTTTTTAAGTTGAGACCGGACCAGGGAACGTGAGTAAGAAGTTTAATTGAAATCGCTCTTACAGATTTTTCTGGAAATTGAGCCGAATTTGACCATTTTTCGACATTTTTAAGGGGTTTTCTAGGAAAAATGAAGCAAGCATGGAGGAGAATGTTCGAGTTAAATTTTTCTATAGCATAGCAGTGGTATATCTTAAAATAATAGTTTCATCATGCTCTTTCAGAAAATATATACATATAAGTGATTTGGGTTGAAGGTTTTGCGACAACTGGTGGCCGAAAAACGGACCCATAGTCTATTCCATGCCGAATAAAAGAATCTCCGGAGTGCACCCGTAGTTCCTGAGAAATCGCGATAACAAGGTTTCATGGGGAAATCCAAGACGGCTGCCCGGTGGCCATATTGGATTTTCGAATCGGACCGAAAAAGGTATCTTGCACAACTAGACCCCAAGAGGAACCTGTGTACCAAATTTGAGAAAGATCCATGCAGTAGTTCCTGAGAAATGGCGATAAGGTTTCATGGGGAAATCCAAGATGGCTGCCTGGTGGCCATATTGGATTTTCGAATCAGACCAGAAAAGGTATCTTGCACAACTAGACCCCAAGGGGAACCTGTGTACCAAATTTGAGAAAGATCCGTGAGGTAGTTCCTGAGAAATCGCGATAACAAGATTTCATGGGGAAATCCAAGATGGCTGCCCGGTGGCCATATTGGATTTTCGAATCGGACCAGAAAAGGTATCTTGCACAACTAGACCCCAAGGGGAACCTGTGTACCAAATTTGAGAGAGATCCATGCAGTAGTTCTTGAGAAATCGCGATAACAAGGTTTCATGGGGAAATCCAAGATGGCTGCCTGGTGGCCATATTGGATTTTTGAATCGGATCAGAAAAGGTATCTTGCACAACTAGACCCCAAGGGGAACCTGTGTACCAAATTTGAGAAAGATCCATGCAGTAGTTCCTGAGAAATCGCGATAACAAGATTTCATGGGGAAATCCAAGATGGCTGCCCGGTGGCCATATTGGATTTTCGAATCGGACCAAAAAAGGTATCTTGCACAACTAGACCCCAAGGGGAACCTGTGTACCAAAATTGAGAAAGATCCATGCTGTAGTTCCTGGGAAATCGCGATAAGAAGGCTTCATGAGGAAATCCAAGATGGCTGCCCGGTGGCCATATTGGATTTTCGAATCGGACCAGAAAAGGTATCTTGCACAACTAGATCCCAAGGGGAACCTGTGTACCAAAATTGAGAGAGATCCATGCAGTAGTTCCTGAGAAATCGCGATAACAAGATTTCATGGGGAAATCCAAGATGGCTGCCCGGTGGCCATATTGGATTTTCGAATCGGACCAGAAAAGGTATCTTGCACAACTAGACCCCAAGGGGAAACTGTGTACCAAATTTGAGAAAGATCCATGCAGTAGTTCCTGAGAAATCGCGATAACAAGATTTCATAGGGAAATCCAAGATGGCTGCCCGGTGGCCATATTGGATTTTCGAATCGGACCAGAACAAGGTATCTTGCACAACTAGACCCCAAGGGGAACCTGTGTACCAAATTTGAGAGAGATCCATGCAGTAGTTCCTGAGAAATCGCGATAACAAGGTTTCATGGGGAAATCCAAGATGGCTGCCTGGTGGCCATATTGGATTTTCGAATCGGACCAGAAAAGGTATCTTGCACAACTAGACCCCAAAGGGAACCTGTGTACCAAATTTGAGAAAGATCCATGCAGTAGTTCCTGAGAAATCGCGATAACAAGAATTGTTTTGACGGACGATGGACGGATGGACGGACTGACGGACGGACGACGGACGACGGAGGAAAAGCGATTTGAACAGCCCACCATCTGGTGATGGTGGGCTAAAAATTGGCACTTCATGCTGGGAGTTATAATGTTGCTCGCTTGAAATTGAAGCCAAAACAGTTGCATGGAATGAGACCTAATAGCCGAGTGTCACACTTCTACCTTGATAAACTTCTGGTATCACCTGAATATAAATAGGTCATCTGATTTCACCCTGAACAGGTGACCCCACACATACGCTAATTAAAAGATTGCTGACCCTGAATTAATAATAAGGTCCTGCTTACCACACCCAATGGCTTCCGAAGGAGATAGGTTGATGCATAAGCTAGCCAGCCGATTGCAAAAATTATGCCTTGGCGCCGTCTGACTGTGGAGAGAAGCATCTTCACTACTGTCGGCTCTCACAGCATGCTGTCAATCAGAAAAATGGACAGAAAATATGTTTTTAATGCGTTCATCTCAAAAAACAATTTTTCAAAAAATTAATCAGTTTAATTTTCATGCTTGTTAAGACATTGAATTACATTGAACAAAAAATGTATTGGTAGACATTAATAAATACTCAAATTATCAAGATGATTGCAAAAGGTTTAATAGCCTTAAACTTAAACAATAAACTTCCCTATGTTTTAGTTAAAGGTGAAATGCAAAGGTTTTTAGATTCTCCTTTTCACATTTTAAAAAGGTTGAATAATGATAGAAACACCAGTCTATCTACTTTACTTGGTTTAATTTGAATTATCTTGTTTGCCAGAATCTTTTTAATAATTGGTACCTCTAGCACAGCTGAATTCAGATTTGCAAAACGTCATCGCTTATCTTTCCTTGATTGTGACGTCACGTCAGACCAGCCGCCCGGAGACTGAACGTTACAAGTATTGACGCCCAGCCAGATGGTCTGATGTGACGTCACAAACGAACGTCAAACAAGGGCAGATAAGCGATGCGGATTTCATTTCTGAAATCGGCCGGGCTTGAGATGCCAATTTTGAAGCACTTTTCAAAAGCTACCAGGAGACAGAATACTTCAAATAAAACCAAACAGAGTATTTGGGATGATATATCCATCATTAACTAGCCCGCGAAGAATATAAATAGGGAAATATGAAAACCTTTGCATTTCACCTTTAACGTCTTGTACCACAAACACATTTTCAATGATGACCTCAAAGTAGAAACATAAATGTGCCAGCAAAAAAGCGATCATTCCCTCATGTATAAAGATCATCATGTTCTTGAAACTTGTAATAACCTTGTTGTAGCCAGACGGACTATTGTTCCTCTTGTCTCGAGGATCTTACATGAGGGATGGACCAAAAAAGCCTCACATACACTGTGAACACCCAACGCGTCAACTTCAAGTCACACAATATAACAGCTCTGTTCACACATGTATAACCTGAACCAAGAGTGCAACATGTACATGTACACTGTCTGATGTTTTGATTCTTGCATAATTGATTCTTGTGGCTCTTCCAATGTCGGTCATCTCCCCAAACAGTCTAAAAGTGAAAATCTGAAGATAGCCTCCGTGAAGGGTTGAATGTAGAATGGTAGGTTGTTATATGAAACACAATGCGAAAAATTGTATGCAATGACGCCTGATATACTCAAATCTCACGTCTTGGCAAAATTATAACTTGAGAGGTCTGAACATGTAGACTGTCTGAAGTTTTGATTCTTGCATAATCGTGGCTCTTTCCCAAACCAAAAGTGTAACATACATGTATACCGGTACCCTAAAATGCAAATCTGAAGATTTAAAATTCTTACATTTTTCCTTTTAGTGCATGGACCCAATACCTTCCAGAGCCGGCAATATAGCTTTTGCTTCTGCAGTGAATATTGAACTTTTACCTGGTATCATGGCTCTCCCAATGTCTAGGTTATGTCATATCATGTCTATAGGAAGTAGTCACCCAAGGTGGCCAAAACATTCATGTAAGTTGTTCACGTGGAATACAATGTTGATTGAAGATTAATGAATAAAAAATAACAAAAACAACACCAGGTGCAGACATGTACTGTATAGTTATAAAGTCATACTTCATGTAAAGATCTCGAGAGAACGTATACAATAAACTATAGTTGTGACGTCACACTATTCAGCAACTGTAAATTACTTTCTAGAATGTATTACAACCACATTATTCTCTCACACGCATAGTCCCTGCAGTCAACTAGTACACACAAAACTGGTGAACTTTTTTTATTGTGCAAGAGAAGGGGCGTGTGCTGTTTTAAATCCTGCATCACATCTGGCAAAGCACACCACAAATCCGAGCAAAACAAAGCATAAGCTGCCTGGCCAGTGAAATATTGGATGGTCGATGTCTACATATAAATTTTTCCAATAAATTATGAAAATTAATAAATATATACATTTTTTTTTTCAAATCTATTTTTTTTCCTATGTGTTTTTCTCTTTCATCTTTGGTTCAATTAAAGTCATTCCTGTCAAACCCAGTTAATACAGTTTTTGATTTTCTACCAGACTCCTATGACATAGAAAACAAAGTCATTTTGGCCGGTGACTTGGCTAAATGTTGAAAAAGCTGAGGTTTTTTAACAAAGAATGAATTTCTTTCCTGAATGGAAGGTTCAGTTATTAAAAGAATATTCCAAAGGTTGGTCCACTTGGCAAATAATAAACGGATGGCATTTGAAAAGGTAGGCTTTCGTTCTTTTCTTTCAAGAATCTTTTGAAACGACTGTTGAGCGCTTCTATTCTGAACTTGTTTTTTTTCCTACATCATAGAGGTCAGGGTATGATAGGAAATTAAAATCTGTAGTAACTCGGTTTGACATCAAAGACAATGACTTTAATTGAGGCAAAGATGAAAGAGAATAGTAAAAAAAAAATCAATTTGAAAAAATATATATATTTAATAATTTTCATAATTGATCAAGAATCAATTTCTTAGGTAAGAAATTATTTTTCTTACGGAAAATATATAATAATAATTCTCTTTGAAAATCTCTTATAAAAATATATATCTTATTGTGGCTCCCAAGGAAAGTTTTCTTGGATGAGAGAAATAAAATATTCTGAGGAATTTGACAAAATAAGCAAACCTTTATTATTAAAAAGCAACGGAAGAGTTCTTTGAACCAATCCTTTTCATGCAAATATTCTTGCTTTATCACCTATACTGATTTACCCTGTTAGAAAGTCAATGCAGTGTTTTCTCATTTCAGAAAATTTGAGAAAATCATTTTTAACAGTGATACCCTTCTGGCGAAATTGCCCGAGGGGACAAACTCAGATTATAATAATATAGCGAAATGTTATGAGCAAAGGGACACAAGTTTTCAACAAATACATGTATATAGGTAAATACCATTTCTCGTTACTGAGACACCGATTTTGAGCACTGAATTTCCAAATAAAATTCATGTCTTAGCCCATGAAGTATCAATACACCACTGAGTCAGAGAAGCGGCCACGTGTACAATAAAGTCAATTATGCAATGGAACAGATTGGTTGTTGAAGCGTAGGACTTTTCCAAGACGTCTCCTATATATTGTCATCAATAGGATTTGGCCATGACCTCTCCTAAATATTCAAATATTTGACTTTTCCATGACCTCTCCTAAATATTCTCATAATAGGACTTTGCCATGAACTCTCCTAAATATTCTCATAATAGGACTTTGCCATGACCTCTCCTAAATATTCTCATATTAGGGCTTTTCCATGACCTCTCCTAAAATATTCTCATTATAGGGCTTTTCCATGACCTCTCCTAAATATTCTCATAATAGGACTTTGCCATGACCTCTCCTAAATATTCTCATAATAGGACTTTGCCATGACCTCTCCTAAATATTCTCATAATAGAACTTTTCCATGATCTCTCCTAAATATTCTCATAACAGGACTTTGCCATGACCTCTCCTAAATATTCTCATTATAGGACTTTGCCATGACCTCTCCTAAATATTCTCATAATAGGACTTTGCCATGACCTCTCCTAAATATTCTCATAATAGGACCTTGCCATGATCTCTCCTAAATATTCTCATATTAGAACTTTTCCATGACCTTTCCTAAATATTCTCATAATAGGACTTTGCCATGACCTCTCCTAAATTTCTCATTATAGGACTTTGCCATGACCTCTCCTAAATATTCTCATAATAGGACTTTGCCATGACCTCTCCTAAATATTCTCATAATAGGACTTTGCCATGACCTCTCCTAAATATTCTCATATTAGAACTTTTCCAGAACCTCTTCTAAATATTCTCATTATAGGGCTTTTCCATGACCTCTCCTAAAATATTCTCATTATAGGGCTTTTCCATGACCTCTCCTAAATATTCTCATAATAGGACTTTGCCATGACCTCTCCTAAATATTCTCATAATAGGACTTTGCCATGACCTCTCCTAAATATTCTCATAATAGAACTTTTCCATGACCTCTCCTAAATATTCTCATAATAGGACTTTGCCATGACCTCTCCTAAATATTCTCATAATAAGATTTTGCCATGACTCTCCTAAATATTCTCATAATAGGACTTTCCCATGACCTCTCCTAAATATTCTCATAATAGGATTTTGCCATGACCTCTCCTAAATATTCTAATAATAGGACTTTGCCGTGACCTCTCCTAAATATTCTCATAATAGGACTTTTCCATGACCTCTCCTAAATATTCTCATAACAGGACTTTGCCGTGACCTCTCTTAAATATTCTCATAATAGGACTTTGCCGTGACCTCTCTTAAATATTCTCATAATAGGACTTTGCCATGACCTCTCCTAAATATTCTCATAATAGGACTTTGCCGTGACCTCTCCTAAATATTCTCATAATAGGACTTTGCCATGACCCCTCCTAAATATTCTCATAATAGGATTTTGCCATGACCTCTCCTAAATAATCTCATACAGGGCTTTTCCATGATCTCTCCTAAATATTCTCATATTAGAACTTTTTCAGCACTTCTCCTACAGTACGTGAAAGAAATGAACTCAATACTGGGATGACATGATGTTAACATCATGACAACCCGATTCTGTCACGATGTTAACATGATGATAACCCGATTCTTGTCCTGATCTTGTCCCAGTTTTGTCCCGGTCTTGTTACAGGGACGACATCGGGACAACATCAGGACGACTTCGGGACAACATAGGGACAGCATCGGGACGACATCGGGACGTCATGTTGTTATCTCCAAATTACAATCGTTTACGTGACATGTGAATAGAGGCAATTGCGTTAATGTTTACACTCGTTTGGTTCGGTTATTAAAATATGACCGCAAAATTTTTAAACCGCAACGAAGTTTGAACGAATTATGACCAGAATATGAACGGAGTTTGACCGGAACGAAATGAACCGAACGGAGTGAGCAAAGTTTGGACTCCCGCAGTGCCAGTGGACTGCCCGCTGCTGCCGTTAAACTTTAATCGTCCGTACATGTTTGCCTGTGAATAAAGTTGGATGACTGACAGAATGGCTCGGAAACCCGTATAATTAAATGTTTACAAAATGTACTGATTGAAATTTGTTCAGATAGATTGGTTTGGTTTGGCGAAAAGCCCCACGTGATCCAAATGTGCGAACTTTGACCCTGCAGAGCTATGCCCCTGAAAACAGCCGC
>JAVTVY010042269.1:0-19484 GCA_036873755.1 Hanleya hanleyi
AGTCACAGGGACAGTGTTTCTTCAAATGGTTTTCTAAGTTGTTAAAGGTGGGAAAGGGGCGTAATATAAGCACGGTCTTTGTCTTACCTGTAGGCACATAATTTGTTATAAGTTACATGCCCTCCATATTTCATGCAGAAGTGAAGGTGTAACAGACACTGATCATATCCTTTCTCGGCTGAGTGTGGATACTGGACATGGGTAATTGTGACACCTGAACTGGGCATTCAGCATTCAGCTACATGTCAGGCCTGGACAAATTGTGTTAATGCTTGTTCAGGTCGCGCCAAGCTTACGGAAGTAAAAATTATGTAAATTTTTTAACGATCACTCAAATGTTAGTACAGAGAAAAAGTCTCTTGAAAAAGTCCCAATGATCACTCGATCAAATACCGTATTTATTACAGACAAAACTACAAACTTAGAGCCTTGCTCAACACACAATGTTTACTGAAAAATTCCGCCATATTAAACATGCCGCTTCCGCCCAAACCATGCGCAGTTGGCCTTTGCGCATACCCGAAAGTAATGAAAGAGAGAGAGATAATGAAAGTGAGAAAATGAATCAGAATATCCCCTGCCATGCTCCACGTATGAGATGTCGATCGTGATAACGTGTTCAACATTTATTCCACTGTGTTGATATTCATACTTTGCAGTTTCGACAGCATTGAAAAAGATAATTTCTTTAGTAAATTGACTTGACGACGATTCATTTTTACGCAAACGAAAAAACGTTCGCCCTGATTTCGTTTTGCATAACCTCTAGGCGAACTGAACGATCATTCGCGCAAAATTTTGGGGCCTGCACCCCAAGTCAGGTAATTGTTAAAGTCAAAATTTTTCTCTGTACCAGTATTAACATTAAGGGGGCACAATATGTCATGTACCATATTTTAGATCAAGGTCAAAGTCACTGTGACTGCAAAATCAAGAAATCATTAAAAATCGGATATTCCAAAAGGAAGACAAATCCTGGATTGAAAAATCTTAGCTTCTAAAAAAGTTGGAATATCTGACATTGGATGGCTGCAACCATATTAACATGATTATTTTCAAAACAGATCTATCACAAATTCGTCGACATACATTGTACCATGCAAGAGCGCATCTTCACTCTGCATTCTCCATACATGTCTCGGGATATCAATTACTACATGTAGCATTCCATGTTGACCATATCAAATCGATGGCCAGTCATATTTTGATAATGTACATTCTACTGAATTAAAGTTTAATATAACAGTTAAAGCTCTGAATGAATGAACTGATTTGTACTTGAAATGAGTTTATCCTCCATACAGAGTAAATATCACATCTTTGGTCATTCCTGTGACAATGTATATTGTGATGTGGACTTGAATGAATTTTAGCATGAAATTTGACTTGAACATGTTATTGATTTTTTTATTTACACCGTAATAGTTATACATGTATGATGTACATGTACATGATGTTTGTGTTGGAGAACGTTCATACTTTATTTGAATATTCTGTCAAACATCAGTATCCAAATGGTTCATTTTCTATGGTTTAGAGAGCATAGTCAAATTGCTTTTCATAGAGCGTAGCGCCCGTGACGAAACCTGTAGCGCCCGTGACAGTGAATCAATTAATTCTATGTGAGCAGATGATATTAGTAAACACAAACAATGCTTGAATTCATGATAAGCATTCACTACTCTAAAATGATTCATGGAAAGAATTTCCTGAATGAGTATCAAATCATCAGGATGTTCAGTTAGTCTGAGAAATGGTGATTTCTCCATGTACATAGCGCCCGTCAAGGTATGCAATTTATGGTTTTAAAATAGTTTTGTTAAAAGTTCACTGACCAAGAATATGCTTTGACACAAGAATATGCTTTGACACAAGAATATGCTTTGACACAAGAATATGCTTTGACACAAGAATATGCTTTGACACAAGAATATGCTTTGACAATGCCCATGACAATGGAATTGACCAGTAACTGGACACATTTAATGTTTGATCAACATACCACATTTGTCTGAACAGGTTTCTTATTTTCTTGGATCTATGTTGTACAAGTTCTATTGTATTCAGTACGTGCTGCTGCTGCTGCTGATCTGGTCCTGCTGAAAACCTGTCACTGTCTGTCAACCTGTCACTGTCTGTCAACCTGTCCCTGTCTGTCAACCTGTCCCTGTCTGTCAACCTGTCACTGTCTGTCAACCTGTCCCTGTCTGTCAACCTGTCACTGTCTGTCAACCTGTCACTGTCTGTCAACCTGTCACTGTCTGTCAACCTGTCACTGTCTGTCAACCTGTCACTGTCTGTCAACCTGTCCCTGTCTGTCAACCTGTCCCTGTCTGTCAACCTGTCCCTGTCTGTCAACCTGTCCCTGTCTGTCAACCTGTCACTGTCTGTCAACCTGTCCCTGTCTGTCAACCTGTCACTGTCTGTCAACCTGTCACTGTCTGTCATTGTCATCTAGATATCCTGCATTGTCCATATCCAGTCAGTTAGACTGAATGAATTTTGAATGTTTATTTCTCCTGTCTCCAGGACCACAACTATGGTGCACCGCCTCCACCCACCCCGCCGCAGTCACCGCCCCTGCCACCCCCATTGCCCCAGACCAAGGTGAATGGTGGCCATGTGGACGTCGTGGAGGAGACGGTGAACATTGTCGTTGCCAAGGCTGTGAGCGAGTTGGCCACGACAGAGGGTGCTGTACCCGACAGCTATGTGGATGATAGCATCACAAGGTGCATCTGTGACTTACAGCACGATGATGGTTACATGATATGCTGTGATAAATGCAGGTAAGGCCTCCAAATATTCACTCAGGACTGTCTTGTCTACGATCAATGTATGTATCCATGGGGTTATCAGCTGGGGGAGAACAAATCTTGTAACTACTGGAACACCAGTGCCCTCTATCATTGAAATACAATAGCGGGATAGACTATTCATCGATGAAAGTATTGTAATTCAATGAGGTAGAGGTCACTGGTGTTCCAGCAGTTACAAAATTTGCTTCCCTTAGCCATCAGTTGATAACAACATTGCACTATCCATACATATATGCTGAAGGTGATGCTTCAATGATCCTTGGCAACTAATGGCTTTATGATACTAAAATTGATTAGTATTAGCAGACCACTACAGTCAGAGCTGTGTACCATCCTACTAAAACACACAGTACTGAGGAGTACCAACTTCTCATTTTGGAATGATACTCGCATTGTCCGCCATCAATTTACAGTCTAGTGTTCATAGAGTTGTCATGGTTTTACTAATGGGTGTATACATAGTTTTACAACACTGGTCTGTGTCACAGACTCTCTTACATGTATCTGTTTAAATGCTAGTACATGTAAATTCTAAACATCAAGTTTACAGCACCAGCATATTGTGGAGAATAATCTCTTCTTTTAGATAAGCCAGTACAGCAGTTTTGAAAGGTTCACAAGTTTGATGAGGAAAAGGTGTAAAAGCTTATAGAGCTAGGGTGGACAAAGTCAGAGTACATGTAGTTGATTGTTGTTTGTCTGTGGACATGGTGGATGAGGATAATGGATGAATGTCACCACCGCTCATCAATATGGTACTTAGTGGGTTGGTGCTATAGTATTGTTTGTGAATGTGCGTGTCTTGTTGGTGTACAGTTACAGCTGAGTGCTGCTCTTCCTGAAATTAGCCAGGTATAGCAGGGATACCTGGTTCATACCTATACTATGTACAGGTACATGTGTAGGCTGTGGGTGAGTGAATGTGGTCTGATTGATCTAGCTTTGCTGGTGGAGCGAGACTGGTGACTGAATGCCAGGGAAATTAAAACCCTAGAACAACAGTGAATACGCATTGAATGTTCTCATTCCTATTGCAGTGTATGGCAGCATATCGACTGTATGGACATAGACCGTAACAACATCCCGGACGCCTACTGCTGTGAGAAATGTGAACCTCGGCTAGTGGATAAACAGAAGGCCAGAGAACTACAAACACGGAAGCGAGAAGAAATGACAGGTATATGTGATTGGATATTATTTTATCACAGTTTGTTGTAACGTAATTCTCATCTATGACTTTTGTCAATATTTCAGCATCGATTGTCTCTCCAACAGTGAAATATGACAGAATACCAGTGCATGAATTTACCATAAAACTTTACCAGACCTTCGGGCTGGTATATTTCATTATACAAAGGTGAAATTCTTTAATTATAACCAGCCAGTGGGGTTGGTTAGCTAGCTTTAGAACTATATTCAACCAGACAAGTTCTGAATTTACCAGCCACGGGCTGCCGGGCTTGTGGCAATTTCGAGCCCTGAATACCTACTGTCGATTTCCTTCTTAATATACCCACCCAAGTGCGGATGTATTATGTGATGACGATGTCTGTGTCGGTTCTATATCTGGGACAGTTTCTATTTAAAATTCCAATTTTTGCGAGATGTCATGGTTGTACCCTAGGGGGAGACAGTGTGTCACGTACCAAAGTGGAGGTCTAGGTCAGTGGTTGAAGGTCACTTGCCTAAAAATCCGGAACTCCTGAAACCATTTGTGTTTGTTTATATATCTATGACAGTTTTCTATCCACAGTTGCATGTCGCTTACCAAAATTGAGATCGAGGTCAAAGGTCACTGTGGCCTAAAAATCTGGAAATCTTTGAAAAGTGATTCTTTAGGGGAAAGATTTCACATTCGAAAATTTGGATCAAGGTCACCACCCAAAATCAGCAAATTTCTAAAAACGGTCAAGATCACTGTGACCCCAAATTGGGGAAATCATTAAAAAGCACAAGTTTTTGTGTCGGGGCTATTCCAGAAAAAAAGGTATGGGGGGGGCGGATGGGCGAGTTTTTTACTACCCACCACCCATAGAAATGAATTTACTGCCAAAACAAGGACCCACAGAATTCAATTATCTAGGCATCCCACCACCCATAGAAAAAAAAAACGGTTGGCCTCCTACCATGGTCGTTGTTGTTGTTGTTTATGGAGATCACTTCCCGGGCCAATATTTCTAATTTTTTCATGGTTCGCACGGGTCCATCAAAGTTTGTGTAATTTTTATATTGAAAATTCAAGGCCTTGAAAGTTAGAATTTTTTCCCGTATGTCCTTGAAAGTGCTTGAATTTTACTGTAATAGGTAAGTATGGTTGGCAGTCCAGCAAAATGGAATAAAAACTCCACTGACGATCGTTGTTTCTGTCTCCTGTTGTGTTTCCCCTTTCCATCCGTCGCTCCTGTACATATGCTCTGGTCTAAACCGTGTATTATGTTTGATATCTCTATCATAGTTCATTTAAAAGACTCAGGGCCATCCTTAAAATATGTCAGTTGGCGTAACCCGCCCTCCCCATCGAAAAGCTACCAACCCAAAAGTTTTTATCAGCCATCTGTCGCCGTAAATGTTTTTTTCTTTTTCTTCAACTTCAAGCAGTCCCTGTGTAGTTATTATCATTAAATTGCGTAGGTCGTGAATTTGTCCGCCAGAGTTGCAAGTTTCAAGAATGAAATACAAAGAAAATATGGTCTACGAAACGAAAGAAAAATCTGCCCTCGCGTTGATTTTGTTGAAAAGCGATATGCGTGTTGAAAACTTTTGTGCCTTACTTCCCTATTTTGAAAGTGAACTCTTCCAATTCGATTCGTCGGGAAGCCTTGTGGGATTACAACACCGGGTCAGTGGAAGTTTCTATTACCGCAATAGGGATGGTAGCCCGACAGTATTGCGACACGTGCCTGCAGACAGTCGACCATATTTCCCGGCTAAATCTGTACCGTGATGCCGACGTTTGGTTCATTATCCATCAAACACGAAGTAAAAAGTGAAATGTCCAGCTTTGTCAAGGATTGAAAATACATAAAAATAAACCTCTAAATTCCTGCAATGATGATCGGGTTGTCTACAACGTCACTCGTGAGATGTCAATGTGACTGACCCAGCGAGGGTGCATATTTTATGTTCGTCCGCTCCATAAAGTTGATTCCTCGTTGATTATAAACTGGATTATCACGTTGTTGGAAACACTGACGTTTGTCATTTTATTACATGGAAACGTAGTTCTGGATTGGTGAGTGAATAAAACACCAGCATCCATGTCTGTTGACATCCCCCCGTAGCACAAATGAAATACTGAACTTCTCCCTTTCTGCAGTCAAAATGTATGAGACACATCATGCACATCCTAAGAAATGAAATAATGGCTCCCTCGACATAGGAGTTGTGCACAAACTAACTATTACGCCGACGCCCTGACAGGGACAAGCAGAGGGAAACATTTATATCTTTGTCCTTCCATATCATCTGTTTATTAAAGAAAATGAGACATCGAAAATATCATTCAAATTGCCGTTAATTTTTTTCTATTGATCTCGTAGGTGCCTCAGAATGGCCAGTTGACGGGCATTTTCGCCTCCAACCTCCTGCTAATAAGAACCCGGTTAGGGACTTCTGATCATAGTTCTATGATATATGGAGAATTCGCAACCACAAAAACTGAACTTTTGTATTTTATTTCTGTGTCAACGCGTATCGTTAGTCACGATTTAGTTGTACAGAAATTATTCTGAGTAACATATTCACTTTACTTTCAGCGGCACGAACTCCACGACGAAAACGGGAGTGTTCGAATTTATTGTTTCACGAGTATATTGAAAATGCTCGTTTTCGTTTTATTAGGATGGAAAAAATCACGACGGGGAAAAATCGGCCGTTTTCGAATTAAATTTGGAAGATGAATTATTAGGGTAATCTGTTCTGATATCAAAAATTGAAAACGTCTGGAAAGTGCAAATTTAACGATGAATGACTGACTTTGCCAGATTTTAAAGACTGGATAAAAAGAGCTGACGTGAACAAGGCAGCAACTGAAGTGGAAAATCGGAATAGAAATACATACGGTTTTTAATAAACCAAATTTCTTTTGCAATAAAATAACGTAATTGAGGTGAGTTTTTTTTACAGTATTAGTGAAGAAATTACGGTACTTGTGATCTGATTATTGACACAAAAGTTGAATGTCGGAAGAGACGTTTACGTAAGATAGCCCGAGATTATAGGCCGTTTAATAAATGGAATAAACCTACATTTATTAAACTATATTTTCAAATGAAGCATAGATACATCTGAAACAGATCGATCCAATTTTCAGATTAATTAAAACGTAAATTGTGGATTGATGCGGATCATGTTGGGCCAAAATATACTTGAATAAAACTGGGTAAACAGGTGAGTGTATAGCCAATAAATGACAGAACAGCTGCAGTCGAGCCATATTTCAAGCCAGAATAACGATCGGAGAGAGGTAAAAGGGAATTCTTTTTCAGGTTTGAAACATTTTTTTTTTATTTTCATGACAGTCCTGATCTCACTTTTACGAAGGCATAATACATTGACGTTGTGTTAGCTGAATATATTTTGAAGCGGGAACCGTGAACAAGCGCAAGTTTGGCCCACGTGCCATGCTATCCAAGGCTTGATCACGTGATGTTATTGCAACTCCGTATGGCGGGAAAATGTTCAACCAACACGTGGCATGTTGAAACTTTCATTCTACTGACCCCACCCAATTCTGTGAAAGTATTTTAATACATCTGTTAATCAAGGAACGAATGGATACAGTGAATTGTTAGAAAGGTTAAGCAATTCATGTCTTTCGTTTAGCCGATATTACCGGGCGGGATGAGCTCGTTCCAGCTGGGAAGATTGTATTGTCTCAGATCAGTTGGCCCTGATATGGGTCTCGCATGAGTTGGCCCTTTAAATAGTGTCAGGCGCTTGATTAATTTGCTGTTCGTTTTTTTGACAAAAACAGTTTGAAAAGCCCTTCCACAATATTTCCCTATGAAGAGCAATCAAGAAATTATTAGGTTTGATTCTCAATTTGAAAATGACGTAATCTGTGTTTCTTCATTTAGATCGGTTATATATTTTCCCCTTTGACATCATTGGCGAAACCGGGATAGTTGGACATAGTCTTGTCGGCCGTGACAAAAATTCTGCAAGATTTCAAGCATGTACTGCAGAGAAAATAAAGAAAATATCAGAATGTCTAAGTGACAGAATATGCTCTTGTCACGTATGTACTAATGTACGCGAATTTATGATTTTAAATTGGCCGGGCGTCCGATGAAGCTAATCTCTTCATTGTCAGCCGATCATTGCGGTCAATTACTCGAACCTAATTTCATGGTTAAAGAGCAGGAAGAATGCATTGCTCTCCAAAGAGAGAAAATAATGATAGGAAATGCAAGAGGCAATGGATAATTCACTAAAAACGATCAAAGATGAAGAAGTCCGCCATTTAGCTTCTCGCGTCAAAAAAAGATAATTCGAACACGTCCGTTTTCCTAAAATTGGATTGAATTGGGTACTTGAATAATCACTGTAGGACCTTGAAAAGTCATTAAATTTAATGCAAGAAAAGGCATGCGAACGCTGTTTTTTTTGCGTTTTGGTTCATCATTATCATCATTTGCTGCTGATGTCGCCAGATCAACAGGTTCGGAGTTATTCACTGTGACCGTGCCGACTGCTTTTTTGAAGCGTAAATTATGTCCTTCGTCGTTCAGATTTTTTAGTTGATCCATATCGTTGAAACCACTGCTTTGAAAATTATGCCGCCAAATTGATTGAATTTTAAAAAATTCTGACGGATTTCATATTGAATTTGATGCTCAACAGTCATGCCAGTCGAACAGACCGTCAGCAAGGTCGGAAGAATATGGAAGCAAAACTTCGCCTCGGTACTCAACGGGCAGATTTGTATATATCGCCACATGCGAATATACGACCAGCTTTCACATTATTTTGTGCTAATACAATTTTTAAGGTTCTGGGAACAAATTTAATTCGTAAATCAACTTATTGCTAGTAACTTTACAAAAAAAAATGAAACGGGGAGACAACTCTGACAATGAAACGGGGAGACAACTCTGACAAGACCACATTCTTCCAAAGAGGGCGCTTTTCACGGAGGTGACTGAATGAGACGATCAGGAACTTCCAGGAAGATACGAGGTTTGCCAGCGAGAAATTACATATACAAAAGAACAGACAACACTTCGGGTAGTGTTTTAATAAATAAATGAATGAAAACAACGACCAGAAATTGACACCATTGGTTTTATTTACCCACCACCCATAGAATCCATTTCTTTATTAATCCTACCACCCACAGAATTGGATTTCATTTTAACACGACCACCCATAGAAAAAAAAAGGGCTTCCCATCCGCCCCCCCCATGCCTTTTTTTCTGGAATAGCCCTCAGTGAAAACAGTTGGGGAAGAAGATGTCACATACCAAAATTGAGGTCAAGGTCACTGTGACCCCAAAATCAAGAAATCATTGAAAAATTGCGAATATTGAAGCCAAATTTGGCTCTTGTTCACAGATAGTATTTGTATGTCTGTGTAATGATTCTGGCTTAGGATTAGTTGCGATAAACCTGGGAAAATTTGGTTTGATCAGACTGTTACTTTTCACACACATATATACATCTATTGCATGCATTGGCCCCCTACCACATTTTTGACATTATGCAGAATGTGGTAGACCAAAATGATAGTGCTAATGTACAAGACTGATAAAAAAAAACAAAAACAGTGGCTGTGAACATTTGAGTAGATATGTATTTGGGTCCCAGGGTCCCATCCCCTCCCCTACCTTCTCCTGTAATACATGTACGTTACATTGGACAGGATCCAGTCAGGTTTATAAGACAAAAAAATGTAAATACATGTACTACTTCTACACATATCTGCTCTGAAAATATATTCAATGCAGTATGAAAACAACTGAAAATAGTAACGAACGCCGACTTCACGACAAAGGATGGGGCTGAGAGAATGTTGAAAATTGGAATATTAATAACCCAGAACCAAAGCTGGTGAGCGAAAGTGGAATGAGAATGAATGGAAGTTATATATATGTAAAACTTAAACCTCAAATCCTTTCATTCGTGAGCGGCGTTTATATAGGCTAGCCCTGTTCGCGCATCCTGGACGTAATTAAAATATTGTTTAAACTATATGTAAACCTCCCCGTGCCAGGGATGCATGACTCAATCAGGATTGCAGCTCTTTGGGTTGGGAGGAACAGAAAGTCTTCTAGCCGGTGCACTCCTATTCCCTCGAATCCAGTCAAGGTTTTGAGGGTGTCCTGCTACTGCTAGAACAACTCCCTCAGTGTCCTAACTAGTATTACAATAATATTATTGCTACAGTCAAATCTAGTTATGGTAAATAAATTTCCCCCTTGTATATACATTTACACAAACTGTCTATTCCTGTTGAGACTGTTGAGAGTGATGTTACTGTTGATGACCATAGTTGGTATTCAGGTTTACAAGTCATTGTCGTACATTATCAGTGCTAAATGCCTTCACAAAAAGGAGAAAGGTCAGTATGAAGACAAGTAAATTATGTTTCATGTAATAGATAGCTGACCAGAATTCGACATGCTGTTGTTGTTTGAATAGACTCGAGTGCCACAGACACAGATCCTGATGAAGCTGCCCATCACCTGGCCTTGCTGAAAGCTCAGGCCAACATCAATAAAAAGGGGAAGAACAAAAAAGCTGCAAAGAAAGATAAAAATGCTGAAGGGAAACCAAAGAAAATCAAGAAAGAGAAAAAGGAGAAGAAAGACAGGAAAGAAAACTTGATCAATACCAATAGTGTTGATGTCACACTGACAATCAGTAAGAAAAAGGTAGGTTTGATATTAATTTATGATCGACATATTCTAGCTCATATTCCTTCCACTTCACCCCTGTTATTTCGGCCATAGACTAGTAATTATCAGCGACATATATACAGCATTTCCAAGGAACCTTTTATGGGATTTTTACATTGACAAAATTTGTTTAGCGTGATATGTGGATTACGACAGGAAATTACCTCCCTGTATCATTTCTAAGGATTGTACCTTTTGTGGTCATGAAAATCCCTGTGAAATTGGTCCAGCCTCAATATGAGTGAGTTTACCTATATTCTAGGGGTCGAAATAATGGTGGTCTACTTGTCTGTGACAACCCTTGTGTCAGAGGTATACACAATATATGTATCGCTCATTCTATATGAACACACTTTCACTACATGTAGGTGAGCTATGAATGCAGTAAGAGCTGTTCCCTGTGAAGCTCTGTGTACAGTGTAATGTTCATACATGGACGTGTAGTAAAGAATTCAGCAATCTTTGCTCTCCCCAACACGAGTTACCTTGGGAGGAACATGCAACCTCATTTAATTTTACTCTGTCAACAGTATGGAATACCTTACATAATCCTCCTCATAGCTGAATACAGAGGCCAGTTATGTGCATACCCCACAACTCCATTCCAGGTTGAAATATTGATTTTCCAATGCCACAAGATTCTATTCATGTTTGACGGTGCGATACATTTGTGTGGTAGCAGCTTGTCACATATGTACCGGGGATTCATATTCATGATCTGAAATATTCAAATTGATTCTTCATTTGCCTAAATGTGATCAGACGTTTATGTCTCATTGCAAATATGCTTTCACAGTGATGGTTTGAATGTGAAAATAAAGTGTGCCAAATATTTTTTGCCACTGAAGTAAAATATTATTTCATGCATTGCTTAGTTTTTATCGAGGCCGTAGCTGCGGAAAGCTCTATATAGGGATCTAAATGATGTCTGTGGACCTGCTCCTGTCCCTGTCCAAAAAAGCTGTTAAAGTTTCTCTACATATCCTATTCACAGCTTGTCGGACTCACTCTAGTATGTCTCCAGAACTAAGCCCCGCCCAACCTCCCCCCAACCCTCATGTATTCCTGGAGGTTACATCATGCTACACTTGTTCAACCCATGCACTACCATTGGGAGGGTTTCCCCACCCCTGCAGCACCAAATGTTAAAAGTGTTGGACTATTGTTCACCTGTTGTGCGTGTAATCATCCCACAATTGAAATAGCTCAACTGACTAAACATTGTGTTTATTAAAATATTGTTTAAACTATATGTAAACCTCCCCGTGCCAGGGATGCATGACTCAATCAGGATTGCAGCTCTTTGGGTTGGGAGGAACAGAAAGTCTTCTAGCCGGTGCACTCCTATTCCCTCGAATCCTGTAAGGTTTTTAGGGTGTCCTGCTACTGCTAGAACAACTCCATCAGTGCCCTAACCAGTATTACAATAATATTATTGCTATGTACAGTCAAATCTAGTTATGGTGACAGGCACATGATGACAAGCTGTCAAAGGCCTACATACATTGTCTGCCAGGGCCAACCATCCATACATGATGATAAATATGATTGATTGAAGTAATCTCTAATCTAAGTGTTCTTTCACAAATAACAGTTACAGAATAACAAGGAAAATACCAAGAAACCAGCACAGTTGAAGGTGAGTGTATATCTAAATTTTATTCACCAAACACAAAACTGCAGGGGGGAGGGGTTACAATGCAATGTTGTCCGTTATATATATTCCAGTTTTGATGGGATATTAATGTTGATGAAAATTGGAGTTTGGTGTGCTGAGTTGTATTTTAATTTCTGTCCTATATGCTTGAATGTAACCAACTATATCTGCAGAACTGTGTTTGATATAGCTACTATATTATTATTGAAAACTTATTTATATTGTTGTATTCTAGAAGCCAACAAAAAATTACTCACCTCGGCCCTTATTTTACAGAGTTACGCCTCTTTTCGGATGCAGTTATCTTTGATTTTGTGATATATGCTTGAATGTAACCAGTTTTATATAATTAACTGTGTTTGGTTAAGCTACCAAATTGCTGATTTTGTGATCTTTAGTTGAATGTACAAGTTGCTAAATTTTGGAAACATTTTTATCTACTTGTATTCTTACCTCTCGTCCTTTTCTGCTTCGGGGTATTATCGTCGCCATGTACGTCCGACCGTTACCACATTTTAGACAAAACCGCTGGAGACACAACCACCTAATTTTTAATACTTATTTATATAGTGTTAAGTCAGATGCCTATCGAAAGTGGCTCCCCTTGGCCCATATTTTACAGAGTTATGCCCCTTTACAGATATATTAATTTCTGTTCCTGTCTTATATGCTTGAATGTAGCTAACTATATCTGCAGAACTGTTATACTTATAATCTGTTGATACATCCATACACTGCAAATTGTAAATTACCTTTAGCTTGATCATCCCACATAGTACTATCTCTTCCCCAATTCACACCACACATGGGTCTCAATCACTTGGGGAAAGCCGAGGGGTTTTGATTAGATCAATCTCATCCCAACCTTTATTCATCTCACTAACTTCACTGTCAACACCTTAAATATATATGTAAATGCACTTCCCACATAAAAGCAACAAGGTCACTGGGATGCATTTCTCATTGGAGAGATCTCCATTTATACTTTTAACTCATTCAGTACTGCGGCTTATCCTAGCTGTCAGCCCCAGATAGTTTTCTTGGCCTGAACCCCACTGCTTCCAGCTCAGGGCAGTCAGTAAAGTTGAATAATTATCTCCAAAACAGAAGGTGTTCATGAGTTTTTGTCTGCATTTCAGATCCCAGACATTCTGAAACTTATTGCTTTATGTCCTTTTGAAATAATATATTTCAACAAAAACTATGTGTGTGTATTATTTTCCTCGAGAAATGCAGTTTTATTCCAAATAAAAATCAGTAAACTCACCGACATGTTCGGAATTTGCAAAATGATACTGCCAATGGCAATCGTCGGATGTTTCGATGAACAACAACAACCACGTAAAAAAAAAAAAAGCACAAACCTACGTAATTTCCGAAGATTCGTGGACATTTGTCAGAATAAACGTAGCTTCCAGATGAGAGACTTCGCTAAATTGTGAAGTTTGAGGGGTTTTTTTTCGGTCATATTTGAAGGCGTGTATCTCCGCTTTCCAGCGGTTGTTTTTCATGATCTAGGTCACGTTGGAAAGGTGATTCCCTGGGCTTTCCCAATCTCGTCATAGTTACAATGGATGGCTAATATTACGAAAGCTACGATTGGATATAAATATAATTCATCCGACGAATCTGATATTTGCGCCAATGAACCACGTCGACACTCAACGCTTCGGTTGGTTGTTGTTAGGCACGTGACTGAGACTGAAACGAAGGCACGCCATTGATCAATTCGACATCACAGTTCGTTTCAAGCATGGCGCGAGATGAAAATGGCCAATATTTACCGACACATGTGTTGGAAAAATGTGGAAATAAAGTTTACGGAGTGGATCTGATGGATTTCATCTTGATGGAACGATTAGATGGTCTCTTGGACACATTATACTTCAGCAATAGAGAGATTTGAACGGGATTACTGAGTGAATTTACATTCTGCAGCAACATATCCTGACATGGTAAAATTGTGAAAATTTTGTAGTTCCACATTTCCCCCATTATTTGTTCGTTTCACTCTCGATCTTGTTTAATTTGTTTGTCAAAATGAAAACAGTCTTTCATAATCCGAATGTTGAAGGTTTAGGCTTTTCAGGTGCTCGCGTAAAATGCTACATTGCAGACGGAGTGGGGTTTTACAGTGCTTCGGATTTAAGAAGCGCGAGAGCGAAAGCGCTCAATCGCGCGCCTGAATCAAAATTTAGAGGCTCTTTTTTTCGCGCTTCTTGAATTTATCGTATGGAATAATCTTTATTTACCTCTAATAACTTTCCATGAAAACGCAAGACGTTTCAATCACGAAAATCCGGAAGTGTGCGAGCTCTTTTGGCAAAGAAGTTAAACTTGGTTCGGATTTAATCGAGGACCGAAACGTCCTCGCTTATAATTGGTTAAATTTCTACAGCGCAGGGTTTCATACACGTCGTGTTTTGACACCGGTATTCGGTGTCAAAACTTCCGTAAAAACTCAATTTTGCCACAAAAAAACTGAAGTCTGAGTGTTTTAGAAGGGAAAAACTGAAATTTTGGGAAAAAACTGAAGTCTCCAAAGGCCAATACTTCGTAATTTCTTAATTTATAATCGAAAGATATTGCGGACAAAACAATCGGGAAATGGGGTATACCAGAAAAAATAGGTCGGCATCTTGGGTCATTTCCGTGTTTTGGGAGCGTGGTGTGGCGACGGCGACATCACCAGAAATGACATCATCCCACCCCTCAACAATCCTAAGAGATTTCGCCTTTCTATACTACTGAAGGTATCACTGCGGTTATCTTGGATTTCTACCTTTTCTAGTGGAACTTGCCCCCAGCATATGTTGCGGCAAGTCGCCCACCTCCCTCATCTAGGCCCAAAGTCCAAGGATTTGTTTTATTTGGCTTCAGTTATGCAATTTTCAAGGAAATAAAGAGGAGTTAAGGATATTGATTATTATATCTGAACTTTTGACCTCTTCAATGACCTTTGACCTTCAAAAGTTGAGAAACAACTTGATTGGTGATGATGTGTGTTAACCTTGGTGGACGCTACGAGAAAATCGGGCATCATACTTACGTATGAAGCAGAGAGAGATCTACCGGTTTAAAGGCAAAATAATCATTTCAAAATTCCGATGTGAAAGACAGTTCTTCCAAAAAACGGGGTACCATTTTGCGCATGCGCAATGACTGTGTCAAAACACTTTGCCAGAGTGGCAACATGCCGAACTCTGTTCACCACATTCCAACCTTCAAATTGATATATAGAAAATGGACTCCCCAGGTGCAAAATAAACTAAATTTTACCACCCCATCTCATGGACTAATGCCGTCGGTAACCCTAAAGCCTGTAATCATACTAAATGTAAGGTTTCCGAATTGCGCTGTGTGGCGGAAAAAAAATAGCTGGGAAAGTTTGACACGTGGGAATGAATAAGCCCCCAAAGACGTCTAACTCTCCTTGGAATGGACTGGTAAATATCTGACCATTGCTGAATAGTATTTATGATAAAGCAGACGATGTAATCTTCGCATAGGGCATTTGTTTTCACTCAAAGTTGAACGATCTTGTCGTGTTGTTGTTGTAAAGAAACTGGCATGTCGTTCGCATGTACGCATTGTACGATGTTGAAACTGAAACCAAAGTTTGATAGTACCGTAGTTTATAAAGTTTAATGGATAATTCAAAGACAGCCAACTGATTTAGCCACAATATAAACCTGACTAGATCATTCTGTGATTTAAAGATACATAAAGAAGACTTGAAATTTTTTTATACTGTCAAAACTTTTTTAAAATTTAATGAGATGGTGCAAACATGGAGGTAAAATCGGATCAGATTTTTACCTCCATGGTGCAAACAAACCAAAACAACTGAAGTTGATTTTTAAAATTACTAGACTAGGCATCCATTTTCTGGCATTGAATTTAACTGATCTGTCTATTATCCTGAAACAAGTGTCCCACATTAGGGCAGCACAGAAACATTTCAAATGCTTGCCCCATCAACAAAAGTCTGGCGTACATGATTTAGGTCAAACGACACGTTATGGGCAAATCCATTCTGTCAATAAGGGTGGTCAAGTCAAACTGTTTGGCACTTATTTGCAGCCTTCAATAACCAAACGTGGTAAACTTATGTATCTGTCTAGAGTCCGCATTATCCTATCAAAAGTGAGCCAGCTGCCTTCGCGCAATAGTTTACAAAATTGTGCGCCTTTTCAAGCAGAATTCTCTAATTCATTTCATTTTATGAGTTTATGGTCGCCAAGGACTAGCTGCAGTTATGACAATTGCTTGTCTTCAATCGTGTAATTTTTTTGGCATTGTCTTTTCATCTCTCTTTTTTAAATTTCTCTTTTGAATCTAACCCTGGAGTTGTACTGGACTTTTAATTTTAGTCTGAATATTTGACAAATTTCACATCAAATCTTTTGAAAAAGTTGAAATTCCCACGCAAAAATTATAATGTAAGATTTTGAAAGGGAAGTCTGGTCCAGATCCAAGTGGTTTTTAATTAGCGTAGCTGAAACGTTTCAAAACTTGCATACTTAAATTGGACATCATTTGCAAGCCAGGAACTGATACATCGTGATTCGATTTCATTCAAAATAACTAAGTTTGTAATTTTAAAAATTAATTTGTGTAATCTTGTATTGTTGACATCCACAATGTGACATAATGTGCTGAAAATAGATGGAATCTTAGACCTTGGTAAATTAAGAACATAAAACTGAAGATGTTAAATTATCTGTTGCTTTATTTTCACAATTCAAATACATAGCGGTATTGACAGGCTCCATTGATGGTCGTATGAAAATTTGTTATATACATTACTTATGGCGGTTGCAAAATTAGAAATAAACTCAATAGAAGTATGTCGGTCGGCGACAAAAACGTAAAAATACTCAATTCAGGTGAAAAAAATATTGAATTTTCAGTATCCGGTGGCAAAAATTTGGACTTCCATGAAACCCTGCAGCTGTGTGTGAATACTGACCAATCACAGCGGCGGATACAGCTGTGTGTGGATGTGTCGACGGACATATTGTTGTTGGCGCGCTCGTCTGATTTTGGGATTTGTTTGATCGATTATGGCCGCGAATAAGCGAAATGGCTACAAAACTTCCACCAACAGTTAGACTAGAAACATTTAAAAGGCGGAACACTGGTGGTGTTCTATCGTATACGGCCGAAAACGGCATGGTACCGTAACAGAAGTTTGGCGCAAACTGTGCAAAACATTGACAAAATTCTCAAACATCGCAGAATCCGAGGAAAGGCACAGAAAGAAATAAAGGGATAACAATGAAACACATCAGGGATAACTGGTTTCGCTTACGTTTATTATCAACATTTCATACATGATTGTCAGATAATATTGATGTCGCATTTCATAATGTTAAGAAGTTTGAAAATAATACTAATACTTTTCTTGCAAGAAGAATCATAAAATGGGAATTACTAGTTACATCCCCATTCTCGTAAATATCTCTTCTAAAAGTTTTTAGAAGGGTTTTTTTTAGAGGAGTGATCGCTCTTCTTGACAAAATTAGAAGAGCGATTTTTAGCTCTTCTGGATTTTTCAAATCCGAAGCACTGGTTTTATTTGACGGTGAAGCAGCGATGTCGCCTTTTGGCGTCATTGGGGTTGGGGAGGCTCTTAAGAAATTACGCCAAAAGTCGTCAATGGGGTCGAGACAGGGAATTATTTTGGTGTCATTGGTACCGAATTAAGGCCAAAAAAAAAAATACCTTTGTTTCCGCTTTCGAGCCCCAAAAAATAAGGGTAGGTAGGTAGGGATTTTTTTTTTTTTTTTGCTTTTTTTTTTTTGGTACTCTGCACAACTGTGTGTGGAATTCTATCTATACGCCCCAAAACTACAATATACAGCACAATTTGATACATTGAATCATTGATTGAAAATAAAAGTAACTACCTGTTTTGGCTTCAGACTTCTTTTTGTGCCTTCGCCTCATGTGGGAGGCATTAATTAAGTTTTTAATCTGCACTCTGTTCATTTGTCAATCCGTCTGCCAAACAACTTGCATTGGAGCCCATCTCTCAAAGCGATGATCTGAAGTTAGGATGATCCCAAGTCTAGGTTGAAGAGATGGGGGGGGGGATAAGAAAAGTCCTCGATTTCCCATCTCTTCAACCTGGACTCGGGATCATCCCAGCACAGGATCACTTCGAGAGATGGCCCCTGGACCTTGTGGAATCAACTACATGTAGTCCCACGATTCCATATCAAATTCTAAAATTTGAAGTGCGTGTTGTATTCGTATTGAAGCAGCATGAAGTATTTGTGAAAGAAAATATAGATTTTTGTCAGAATTTTGATGATTTTGACTGTCATTCTCAGCCGTCAAAGGCTAGTGGATGCCGTCTCTAAAACTGGAGGTAGAAGGGGTTGTTTTGCTTTAGAACTATTTCATATTAAATCAACAAGTACTTAAGAAACTTCAAGGTGACCGTGAGTATGGTCATACTTTGACATATGGTCATCGTTTGGTGTGAAGTGACCGACTGCAGTGACAGTGTTCGGTTCGTACGTCCAGTTCATTGGATTTCACAGATTTATATGGCATAATTTTTAAATGTGGACTGCTCGAAAATTGCATCATTTGTGTTTGATCGAACAGAACTCTAAATTTAAAACTGACATACAAAACATCAACGGAAATTGGCCTACCGATAATGCGCAGTACGTATCGGCTTGTTTTTTTTCGCTGGCAGGCGCTTGCTTCTGGCCCCTTGCATGAGGACAGTGAATGCATTCAATGTCGGCGAAGTCTGTCGCAGGTCTGGGCAATCGCACACGATGCGCAGGTATTTTATACCAAATAGAGTCGTTGCTGTCTCGACCTGCATGTCCAAATCCTCCAAGGACGTCCACGGCCCGCTTTCGTTTTGAGCACAGAACACCGTCTGATGGCGAACGTATTTATCAATGCTGTAACGATCGACAATGTCGCTGAATGTTTCCCGAAAACGGCAGGAAACAAATCTCCGCAGTGCGGGAAGATTTGGATATTGTTTACATTTTTCCGCCGAAACGGACAAAATGGCCGCGGCCATGGTGCTTTTACGAAAGCGATAGGTGGCAGCACACTGCAAACCATGACAACAGCGCC
>JAVTVY010042270.1:0-18016 GCA_036873755.1 Hanleya hanleyi
GCACCACCACCACCACCACCACCACGTGACACACCGCCGACCTCGCACCGCTCCAACAGCCGCCATTACTAGGGGTACCACCCACAGCCCCACAGTGGGTCGAAGACGAAGTGCTGAAGAGTGTACCTGCATCGTTCAAGAAACAAGCTGGCCTGGTATTACAACGGATGGAACACAATCCTAACATGACTTGGAATGATAAAGGCGAACTCCTGGTACAGAATCAGGTGGTTCCCGGGACCCACATGACGGATTTAGTGAATACCTGATGCGTCAACGCAGGACGCACACGGATCCTCGAGGATGGGAGGTCTTCGCTCAAGGCTTGAAAGACATGCATGTACCACAGGAATTGGTGGGGAACCCCCACCGCTGGGCCTTTATGCAGCAAACCCAGCAATCACCGAGTGGCCCCCTACCTTCTTGGCAAGCCGAATGGGAACCGGAGTCACCCCCCAAAACACCACCACAACGGGCACTTTCTTTTCGCGCCTATAAAAAAACACCCTTGATCAAGACACCCCACATCTCCAGAGCCGTGACACGTAGCAAGTCACCGCGACGAACACGACGCCGCACACAACCGCCCAAGGCCTGGAACACCTATTAAAACCAACAGCAGCAGCAGGACAGCTCAGTCGCCATGTTTTACCTGACCTACCCAGTAACAGTTCGCTGGATGTGTTTCCTGACAACACCGTGGCCAAGTACGTCACCCAGTTACCGCAACCGTTACATTTACCTGGCCGGTGGGAATGTGCCCTCGTGGATATCCAATACCCTTACTCGTGGTACAACGTGCGAGCCAATGAAGTGTGGTACGAGGTCACCTACGAAGGCGAAAACACCCGGCTCACCCTGCCCGAAGGCCAATACGATACCCCCAAACAGTTCATGGGTGGGCTGTCAAGACTGATGCATGATAAGGCGGTACGGGGGGGTGACGGATAGTGCAACACGCCTGATAGCCTTGCGCTTCAAGAGAAACGTGTTCTTCGATGTCAACGTACACAACGACAAGGCACAGCTTACCGTCACCAATACCGTGAATGTGAAACTCAGTCCTACACTACAGCAAATGCTGGGTTTCGATCTACAGACGTTCGCTGGTCCCAACCAACACCATGGCGAGATGCTGATGGATATGAAGTCGCGTATGTACGGACTCTACGTCTACTCGGACGTGGTGGACAACCACATCGTGGGCGATATCAACACACCTCTGTTACGGGTGGTCCCCATTAAAAAGACGTATGGCGATCAAGTCACCCACAGTTTCAACCATATCATGTACCTGCCCGTACGATATACCGACATCAACACGATCACGGTGGATATAAGAGATGACACGGGACGAGCGGTGGCATTCGAACGAGGAAAAGTGGTGCTGACACTTCATTTTCGACAAGCACGTGCTCCCCACTTTGCATAATGAAAGTACTTTACGAGTGCGATGCACGCAGCTATGCCGACTATTATGCCCAACAGGCCGGGGGTGGCTTTCCGGTCTTTAGCGGTGCACGCATGCAACGAGGACATGGACTGGGAACATACTCGGCAGCATTGTGAAAACGTTCCTGCCCTTGGTGACGCGTGGGGTGAAAGCAATCGGCAAACAAGCGGTACGCAGTGGACTGCAAGTGGCCGGTGATGTCTTGGGGGGTACGGCACCCCGACAAGCCTTGAAACGACGGGCCAAAGAAGCGGAAGGCGTCTTGGTGGCCAAAGCACAACGCACCGTAGGGAATAAAAGAGCTGCCCCACCGAGATCACGCACCAGTCGACGACCGACCCAGCGACGACGCACATCCAAGAAGACCCGGGATATCTTTTCTTAAAACATGGCCTTAATCCACGCCGAGTCCTGCCCTCCACCAACAGTGAATTTGATTTGTGGACCGTGCCGCCCACACAAACCAGTGTCGAACAAGGATTATGGGTGGAGCATCTCCCGCTCTCCAGCATCAACGAAACCGGGCCCATCGAGTTCACCATCAGTAATGCGGATACGGCCTATGTGGATTTAGCCCATACCTACTTGTATGTGAAAGCCAAGGTGGTCAATGGAGCAGGCACCAGACTCGCTGACCAAGCAACGGTGGGCCCGACGAATCTCTGGCTGCACTCGATGTTTCAGCAGGTGGATATTTTTCTCAGCGACAAACTCATCAGTGACTCCACCAACACGTACCCCAATCGAGCCTACATCGAGACACTGTTGTCGTATGGCCGAGAGGCTAAAAAATCTCAGCTGACAACCGCTTTATTCTACAGGGACACAGCCGAGCACATGGACACGGCGGACAATGGGGATATAACAAACGGAAGGCTTTCACTGCGAACAGTGCCTCGGTGGATATGATGGGTCGACTGCATGCAGACATGTTCATGCAAGACCGGTACCTCTTGAACAAGATCCCCATCAAAATCCGACTGATACGGGCGCCTCCGACTTTCGCCTTGATGGCCACTAACGTAGACGGGCATGCAGCTGACTATAATATTGTCATCCAAGACGCAGTCCTGTATGTCCGAAAAGTGAAACCGAATCCAGCCGTTCAATTGGGACACATGAAAGCCTTGGAAACAAAACCAGCCCAGTACCCTATCCGACGTGCACAAACCAAAGTGTTTTCTGTGCCTGCTGGAAATATGGGCGCCAACAAAGAAAACCTGTTCCTGGGGGAACTACCCAAGCGATTGATCCTGGCCTGTGTGGAAAATACCAGTTTCAGCAGAGCCTACCCAGAGAATCCGTTTGACTTTCAACATTTCGGCATCAATTTTGTGGCCCTGCATGTGGATGGACAACAGGTGCCAGCCACGGCCTTAACCCCGAACTTTGCGCGGAGGAATTTCATTCGAGCCTATCAGAGCCTGTTTACAGCCACCGGTCAAATCAACCAGGACGAAGGTAATATGATCAGTCGGGAGGACTACGCGAACGGATACACGTTGTTCTGTTTCGATCTGACCCCCACCTTAGAGAACGACCATCAGCTGGCCCTGGCCAAGCAAGGCAACTTACGGTTGGAAATCCACTTTGCACGAGCCCTGGCGACTACCGTCAATGTGATCTGCTACGCCGAGTTTGACATCATTCAAGTGGACAAGGCGCGCAACGTCCTGTGTGACTTCTCCACCTAACATGGATACAGACCAGATAACCACCGTGCTGGAGAATGACCCAGAGACACGTAGGGTCTTTCAAGGGGTGTTTGCCCGAGATGTGTTTCCATTAGACCGTATGTATCCGGCTGCTTACGTTCTCAACACGGACCCGATGGATCGACCCGGTGAACACTGGGTGGCCGTGTACTTGACAGAAGAGCAGGGCGAATACTTTGACCCGTACGGCCTGCCACCCCTCCATCCTGATTTAACAGACTTCATGGATCAAGGCACAGAGACGTGGTGTTGGAACAGTCAAACGTTGCAAAGCCTGACCAGTGGCGTGTGCGGACAATATTGCTTGTTTTACCTGTACCATCGATGCCGGGGAAGACCCTTATCTACTATCGTACAGATGTTTGACGAGTACCCCAGGCCGAGGACCGCGATGTACTCGTCTATGACTGGGCCGCCCATCATTTCAATGTACAAGCCCCGTTCTGGGCTTGAATTATTTCAATGTACATACGCCCGCTGTTCTGGGCTTCAGTTAATGACAAGCCCCTTGTTCTGGGCTTCAGTTAATGACAAGCCCCTTGTTCTGGGCTTCAGTTAATGACAAGCCCCTTGTTCTGGGCTTCAGTTTTCACGTGGTTGTTCTCACGTTGTTGTTGTTCACTGAATAAAAAAAAAAAAAAAAATGAGATCTCACCAAAAACCCCTGTCTTGTGTGTTTTATTCCTAATGCATCAATGCCCAATGTGGAGACTCAGTCAAACTGAAATCAGTGGTGTAGGATGGGGCCAAAATGTAACCCATCAAGTTTAGAATGCAAGAGCACTATAGTAAAAAATAGAGAGCCAATGAAATCAGCCTACAGACCAAGTACGTGTTTTTTGGTCTAGGTTTGGAGCGGGCATTTCATTGAGGTACGTGTATACGGTGAGTGAAAAGACTCGTCCAACACGTATCGATTATGACTATCAGTGCTAGGTAACCCATCAAGGTTAGAATGCAAGAGCACTATAGTAAAAATAGAGAGCCAATGAAATCAGCCTACAGACCAAGTACGTGTTTTTTGGTCTAGGTTTGGAGCGGGCATTTCGTTGAGGTACGTGCATACGGTGAGTGAAGAGACTCGTCCAACACGTATAGATTATGACTATAAGTTCTATTAGCCAATCAGTGGCCTAGAATGGAGCCAAAGGTAACCCATCCATGTCCAGAAAAACATTACCCGGGTGTACAAGAACCCAGATGTAGGCGCGGACGTCAGCGAAAGCACACCGTGAATACCCCAATTCGATTGGCTAATTGTTCGACCGCTGATTGGTTCTTTTTCTCGATCGCTGATTGGCTCTTTTTCTCGACCGCTGATTGGCTCTTTTTCTCGACCGCTGATTGGTCCACATGGAACTGCCCATCTTTCCCAGGTTCATCTAGAATCCCCTTTTTTGTGCTCAAGCTCTGACTATAGCGATACCGCAACATTGTCTCATTGGACATTGGACCGCCTGACCTGGAGGTGACCCTTTGACCTTTTGACCCGCGTCCGCGCGCGCGCGCGCGCGCTGCCGGGGATGACGCGAGATGACGCGCGCGCGCGCGCTGCGGGGCACTGGGGCGGGAAAACACCCCGGCGGTTGAACATTGGAACTCTTCTATGTTTGGAGGTAGTGTTTAGTGAAAACCCGGAAGTGACGTGACAACCCACGTGACCTGCGTATATACTCCTGTAAAATAGAGCCGATTTTATTTCTTTGGAAAGGGGCAAGGACTTGCGCTTTTTATACTACTAAACTGTGAAGTAAATTACATCTTACATAGGCCTTAGGGCCGTGATATGCATATGAAGTAGTCTGGGGCATGGTCAGTACTTGTCAATTTTCCCTTCGTCTACTACTCACCGATTTTTTTATTTTTATTATTATTTTCGGTACTTTCAAATTTTTTTCCATCGTATTCTACATGATCAACCTCATAGCTCATAGTAAAAGCCATATAAAAAAAACGATCACCCCTATACCCATACACCCATACAGGCCAAATATAGCCGGACATGATCTTCACCTGGGAATTGGTCATTCGACAATATTGCAAAGTCACAGACAGCCGAAATGGCATTAAATATTTACATATGTGACGGGTAGGAATTGTACTATTAAATGTCATTCATTTCAGTCATATTCATTTGTTAGGAGTAATCCGAGTGCATCAATTAATAGTCTGGACTCATACGAGGATAGAAAATAAAATTAGTGCATTGTTAGACTAGAATATCATGTCCTAAATAATTATCAGAACAATTCATAGGCTGTGAGAGAGCTAAACCCCGATGTATTGGTTATACACAGAATACCCGGCCGGCCTATTTTAAGCGGAATCCATTATTGAGCATCAGAGTTGTCTCCCTTGCACCAAAGCGTATAGATGGCGCTGATGTTTGAACGAGACGAATATCCGGGCAATGACATCAAAATTCGAGCGTTAACTGCGTAGAAATGTGCGTTCTTTCCGTGAATGAAGGCACAGGTTTCTTGATTTTTCTACAGTTCTCATGAACGAAACGAGCTGGAATTTTCAGGGCATGCGTATCGATGTGAAAATTGATATTCTTTCACAGATTTCGAAGGGTATACAGTTCTGGTGAGAATAAACGCAGCCTTTATGATCAGCGATTGAACGATAATGTAGGCCACCGAACAGGTTTTGTGGAATCAACATTTCTGTAACACTCCTCCCTTGACTGGAGGGATTTTATCGGACATGTGCAGTACGGAACGCTATCTGTTGCATACATTCGCTTATCGTGGCAGTCCGTATAATTTGTCAATTTTTGTGTTTGGTTTCGTGAGAGAGGACGACAATGGTTTTCATTAGTGCAAAACTCCCGCTCCCCGACCCCCAACAGTGAAAGCTGGTGGATGAAATTGTACTCCACGGGAACGGTTGGTGATACGCATATTTGTTAGCATACGAATGCATCGTGATGAAGGCTTCAATGGTGTGTTATACCCACCTAGGAAAAAAACAGCCCCAGATCATCTGGACTAAACTCTTTATCAGGTAAGCTAGACTTTAGTACTATACTTGCGTTGAAACCCATGCAGACAACCGATTTCAATATTTCAATGCATTGGCAACATAGCGTCGCACGAAATATACGCGCCCCCTGTTGACCAGGATTTTTTTATACTCCCACAACAACAGACAATTTGAAGACAATTTTCTAGCGGGTGTTTTCTTGAACATAATTGCTGTAATATTTTTGTGGACGCTAAATATAGGGGAGAAAATGGCAACATTGTGACCAAACCATAACAGTTGACAGCTGTAAAAATAGATACCGTGGCATAAATTAGAGAGAGCATTTCAGTACATCTAAAAAAAATGAAACCTGGATGGGTATCCTTCATCTCGAGGGGACGCAAGTTCGATTCTTGCTTTCATTATGTGAGTATGTGTTGGACATGTGATCTTTAAATTTTATTATCATCAATACACCTAAACGGTATAGTTCAACCACACCCCAGCCCAACCGATGCCCCTTCATGAATGCTTCACATTGATTAAAATGGCGGCACCTTATTTTACACACACAACACCACAAGCCGCCATTTTGAACCCACACCCACTCACCCAGGTCAATCAGTGCACTGGGGGGACAAGGGGAGGGAGGAGGGAAATGGAATAGCCAAAAAATTTTTTTTTAACATTTAATAAAAAAGGAAAAAAAGATTCATGGAGCCAAAAAAAATCTTTTTCATTTTCTATGTTTTTTTAACAATTAAAAAAGGGTTTGAAAAAAGGGAAAATGGGGGAGAAGGGGGGACAAGGGAGTAAGCAAGGTGGATGGAATAGCCCCAATTTTTTCTTTAATAATGGACCCATGGGGTCGAGTGAGGTATCAAATTGAAGCTTATGTGAAGGGGCATGTAATGGGTTGGGTATGGGATTGAACTATCGGCCTTCTGCGCATGCGCGGTAGGCGAAAGGTATGGAAATAGACGTTTTGGAGGTAGGAGATAGCCAAAAAAAAATTTTTTTTTAAAATGGACCAATGGGGTCGAGTGAGGTATCAAATTGAAGGTCAGGTGAAGGAGCATCTAAAGGGCTGGGTGTGGGGTTGAACTATCGGTATTCTGCGCATGCGCGGCGGCCGAAGGGTATGGAAATAGCCTTTTTTGGAGCTAGGAGAGCCCCTAATGGACCAATGGGATCGAGTAAGGTATCAAAGTGAAGCTTATGTGAAGGGGCATCTGATGGACTGGGTGTGGGTTGAATTAAGGTGATTCTGCGCATGCGTGGCGGCCAAAAGGGTATGAAAATAGCCTTTTTGGAGCTAGGAGAGCCCCTAATGGACCAATGGGATCGAGTGAGGTATCAAAGTGAAGCATAAGTGAAGGAGCATTTAATGGACTGGGTGTGGGGTTGACATATCGATAAAAATGGATATGACCTTGAACTGATCACGTGACCTCCCCGTGAGGGAAAAAACCCAGAACCAAGTCAGTACATGCATCCCATAGTCCCAGGTCACGCGGAAAAACCCCAGAACCAAGTCAGTACATGCATCCCATAGTCCCAGGTCACGCCCGATTCACGCAGACCGGAAGTGACGTCATACACCTGCGCACAACCGGGATGGAAAAACCCCAGAACCAAGTCAGTACATGCAACCACACACGACACAAAAAACGGCCGCCATCTTGGACCCATCCATCTTGGTCCCACCTCCTACCACACACGACACAAAAACTGGCCGCCATCTTGGACCCATCCATCTTGGTCCCACCTCCTACCACACACGACACAAAAACTGGCCGCCATCTTGGACCCACACCATCTTGATCCCACCTCCTACCACACACGACACAAAAACTGCCCGCCATTTTCAACCCACACCCACTCACACCAGTGCACTGATTGACCTGGGTGCAAAACCGCTATTTCCATACCCTTGGGCCTCCGCGCATGCGCAGAATGCCGATAGTTCAACCCCGCGCCCAGCCCATCAGATGACCCTTCATGAATGCTTCACTTTGATACCTCACTCGACCCCATCGGTCAACTAGGGGCTCCCATAGCTCCAAAAAGGCTATTTTCATACCCTTCGCCCGCCGCGCATGCGCAGAAGGCCGATATGTCAACCCCACACCCAACCCATTAGATGCCCCTTCACCTAAGCTTCACTTTGATACCTCACTCGACCCCATCGGACCATTTTATCTAGGGACTACTTTTTCTCCGCGGAAGCTTTTTCCCGAGACCGAATTACCGCCAAAATCACGGCCAAACCGCATCACCGCGCATGAATACATTTTTTTTTTTGCCGGAACTTTTTTTTCTGCCGGAACTATGCACTCATTGACACCGGTGTCAATGAGTGCACTAACGACACAAATCCACACACGACACAAAAACTGGCCGCCATCTTGGACCCACACCATCTTCGTCCACCTCCTATCACACACGACACAAAAACTGGCCGCCATCTTGGACCCACACCAAAAAGGACACAAAAACGGGCCGCCATCTTGGTCCCACCACGGTCGCCCAAACAATGTAGCGATCGGGTTGCAACATTGTTGCAATTCTATAAAGGACACAAAAACTGGCCGCCATTTTGAACCCACCATGCACTAACGACACAAATCCACACACGACACAAAAACTGGCCGCCATCTTGGACCCACACCATCTTCGTCCACCTCCTATCACACACGACACAAAAACTGGCCGCCATCTTGGACCCACACCAAAAAGGACACAAATACTGGCCGCCATTTTGAACCCACACCACTCACTATAGGCCACGCCCCATTCACCTGCGCACAACGCCCCAATACCCCTCAAAACCGCCCCAATTTTAAGTTCTGCGCATGCGCAGTGAGGCGCCAGGCTACTTACTTACGCGCTACCTACTACTCGCCTTTGTGAAGTAAATCTCAAAATCCAAATTCGTTACCTATACAGGATTATCGTACAGATATTTCGATGACCAAGGTTCTCCAAACGAATTTCAACACTATTATTATCTCATATGCAGAAGACTTTGGTGTCACAAATGGCTTCAAGGTGACGTTCCACATTTGATTCCGTTATCGTGTAGCTGATTCTTTAGTGACATTTTGCATCGACATGAATCGTTTTTTTCAAAGTTAAGACAACATGACATGCAGTTATAACACGCTTAGACACAATTGTGACAAAACACGTTTTGTCTTGGTTGTGACACAGTTGTGACAAGCTCGTTGCCTTTGCAAGCAGTATTGAGACGTTTTCGCACAGAATGCGCACCTTGTGACAAATCGTATTGCACAAATGATATTCACACGGACTGTGAGGGGGGGGGGGGCTACAATTATGTACTTGAAATTTTCATTGGTTGATAACGTACATGTTTTCCTGGAAAATCCCGGCAATTCACACGTTATACATATACATGCATGATCTATGTTGGTATATGATCTATATATACCTGTGTGTTATGCGCGCGACTACCTGTGTCCAAACTTTAAAACATTCCTTACACTATTCTGAAACAGTGCTTTTTTAGACTGTCTGACTATTCAAGTTCAGGTAAATGGGTATATGTAATATGAAGCAGTGTTTGCAATGTTATAAGTCTCAAAAATCGCTTCTATTGAGAACAGGATACACTTTGGTCATGGGTCCTGAACATACATTGAATATGATCATGCGGGATCAGATTTAGACGCACCGTTTACTGCGTGCTAGGCTGGCGAGACGCTATTAGTATATATACACTCGCCAATACAGTTCGTGGAAGAAGGAACCTCGCAAGTAGATCAAGAGACTGTTCCAATAGAGAACGTAGCGATATAACTGAAAGAGAACGTAGCGACACAACTGAGGTGATACAGGAACTGTTCCAAGAGAGAACGTAGCGACACAACTGAGGTGCGTACATCACATGTAAATAAAGGCACTGTTCCAAGAGAGAACGTGGCGAGACAACTGAGGTTTGGACATTTAAAGTATTTATCCAGCAAAAGTACGAATTTAAATAATGTCACTAAATTGAATTACTAAAATAATAACAACTTTCTGAATTTGTTTATCACTGTTGTTGTTGTTGTTGTTGTTGTTGTTGTTACCTGTAGTGTTCAATCACTTCCTGGTTGTACATTTTCAGTTTTGAATTGGTTTTCTTTATATATACAATATGCAACGTTTGCCACATGATTTTGGCGAAAAAAATCTTATTTTAATTTTCAATTTTCAACTATACGACCAATAGTGTATAATTTTTAGTACCAGCAGTTCTCACCAAATTTTGCAATATCACCAAACTAAACATTTTCAGTTATACTGGTAATTTTTTACACTTTTAAGCTGTTATAGAATCGCGTGATATCCTTAATTATGTGTCGAAATCCTTTGTTTGAGGAACTTTGTGGTAAATTTCTCCAGCTCTTATCGATTGTATTTTTTTCTTTTAGTGAAAGTTATCTTCTTTTTATCCTCTTTTACGATAGTTGGAGCTGTGTTATTTGTACGAGTATGAGCTGGCCGAATGGGTAGAGTCGCGAGAAGATTCACTTTGATTCATGGTCTGCTGGTTAGAATCCCAAAATATTCGTCCAAAATCTTTCAATATTTTTATGCATTTTTCGACTTTGCACCATGCTTGCAATATATATGTGAATATTTGTTTGTATAAAGAATGCTGTGAAATTATCTATATCTCAAGATATAATATTCAGCAAATATTGCAAAGTTTTCTCTTTCCGTGCTACTGCTAGCTTTGTTCGAGTGACCAGTAATTTGCACACAATATCTCGACTGATTTGATCACCTTATAGCATATAGTCGTAGAAAAAGTGGGCACAGAAAGATCGTTCTGTGTGGTGAATTCTTACTGTCGGTAAAAACTACCCATGCATTTATCAAGTCTGGACTTGTCAGGCAACACTGCCTCAACGGACATGTCATGTAATGTTCAACTTCATGGCAATGCACCTAATTGTTTATATTTTTGTTCTGTAGTACATATCATTATCGGATTGAAATTGAAAAGTCCATAAAATGGACGAAACCGGGTTAGCAGTACAATATACAATTTAGCTCAAAATTCTACATTTTGTGTAGTTTTATTTCTTATATATATATATGTGTGTGTGTGTGTGTGTCCATGATGAAAAATATGTTTTACCCGTTTGGATATAGTCGGCATCAACAATGGTCGTGCCGTTTGTTCCTGCTGTGGCAAGCAGAAGAAAAAAGGCAAAAAAAAGAAGACTATACAGATTACTGTGCTTTGTGTTTTAGTCATCAGACATCTGCGCTTCTTGTTTCACACTCAAAAGTTTGGCATGTAATGCTCCAAATGAGCAATACATGATACTTATACGACCGTACGCATTTTATAATTTTCCGTAAGAAGAGTCTGATCTTCTCAAATTGTGTCTTCATCTCGGCTTATAACATAGAAGGTAGTTCACTAAAGCAAAACAAACCTGATCAGTGACGAGACTATTGAATCTCATTGTTTTATTTGGGACTCTACTGTTTCTGAAACTATATTGTTTCTCATGTTTAAATTACATATATAAATCAATGTTGTAAATTCAGTACTTGAATACCTTATCTTGCCATGTCTGTATCGTTGTTTGGTTGAATGGTCGTTTCCAAATTTACCTATTTAACATGTCCCCCGGTTCCCAATTTCGCGCAGTATTCGACCATCTCATTATGAGTTGGGGGTTAAATCGGCTGTTGGCTTAGCAAGCATGCTTCTTTTTTGGAATTGTCAGCTGGTAACATTTTTATCAGTTAGTACCATTTTGATCAGCTGGTGCTGTCTCTCCCCATATTAAATTGTTATTTTGATTTTGCGAAAGACGTGAAATGAACAGAATAATTTGTTATGGTCTTAATTGATAAGACTACCAAACGATAATTGATAATTGATCCTTTCTACGATGATCAGTGTTCTCCGAAAACATATTTCTATAAATTAAAAACTACTTGACTCGATACAAACAAATGTATTCTTTGAATACATGAATTGTCGTGACTCAAAAGCATTGACGCTCATTTGGCGGACCCTAGTATATATCATACATATATCATTCTTCAGATTTCCTGTACATATTTCTTTCTCCCATGTGAAAAATACTGGTTTGTTGTATTTGGTTACTTTCCTGAAGTGACGCAAATATAGACGGGTAGAGATACATCAAATATAGCGCTGCATCTCGAGGCCTGCCATATTGAGCCAGTGTCACAACATACGGTTTCTGGAACCCCAACTGATATAACAAACCTTTACCGAATATATGTTATGAATATAACACAACGAAGGTTACTCTCTCTCTGTGCTATATCCACCCATTGTATGTTTTATTTTTGGACAAAAATATACAGATAATGGGTATATACCAATGACGCTCATGGATAGAAATTGCATTCTCTACATAAAGTGGAAATGCATGAAAACGGACACAGGAATGAGACACTTCATATGTTTAGCTATTTCAGGTATCTCTGTTGCACTTTAAGACCTTCTATCCGAGAGTTGTTACTTGGCATTGGAAAAATGTGCAACAGAAATCTCTGAAAATAGATGAACAGTGAAGACTCTCATTCCTGTTTCTTCATCAACTAATGTGTTCACTCATAGCTGCTTTATGGGGAGAATGCACTTTCCTTTCGTGAGCGCCATTGGAATATATTGGTATATGTATATTTTCTTCATGAATAAAACATACCATGGTTGAATATAGTTGAGAGATGAAGTACCCTTCCATGTGTCATATTCACACACAATAAATTTTAACTTTATGTGAATAAATGAACAAAACCAGTGGTGGACATTTTTTTTACTCACCCTGTAGAGAAATGTTTTGTCAGGTAGGGTAAGTGAAATACAGGTAGTTTATCTTCTGAAATATATCAACAGCATATTCATTAGGAGCGAAGCTAATGAGAAGCTAATCGTAATATCATTTTAGGTAATATTAAATATGTTTGTTTGAAAAGCACGGCCGGGTCGATGATCTAGCTTATGTTTGTATATTCCAAGATTATTCCATCCGGAATTTAACTGTTTTAAACATGTTCATATTTCATATATTTCTTTGGAAATGTCTTATTTACAGATCCATGAGGTTGTCCACGACTATATACAAACATGCACTGAGGGTTATCGATCTTAGAGGTTCTACATCTGACGAACGAATTAGGACAACTCTGGCCCCAGAGGAACAACTGGACCCACAGTTAATACATGTTGATGGTAGACGAAGAACTTTACTTCCGAGGGCTACCGGCCGTTGTTAATCTGACAATGTAGACCCGAAACGAATGTCATTTCAATGATTCTGCTCATGTGAGACAATGAGTTCATTTTCCCCAGGACTACGGCATGCAGTATTGTTTTGATAATTACATTCAGTAAATGTCCATAAAATCCACGATGAGTGACAGTGGGACTCAAGAAACCGCCAAATGTCTCCATGTGGCGATGTGTGTTGAGCTGGATAGAAAGCTGTGCAAAGGAATGATTGAGTACGACCGTGTTATGACTGCGGCTCGGGTGTTTTTGGAAGATGGAGAAATAGCCAGATGTAAAAACATGATGGATTTGCTGAAGAAATTAGAGTCGGAAGACTTGATCAGAATTGGGAAATATACGGTTCTGAAGGAAATATTTAACACTGCTCAAATAAAGAATGTTCTCCAGTTTGTACTGGAAGAAGAAGTGAGAATACTGGTGGCGAAGAGCACTCCTGCAACAGGTAAGCTTGATACTCTTCTCGGTTGCAACATATGGTTTATTTGAAGATATTTATTCTCTTTTCCCACGAAATGGATAGTATACCATACACTGGCAGCATTGACATATATTCTTATCATACAGTGTGTGTACATTTAGACGTACACTTATCCTGGCCATGCTATATATGGTCCAGCAGTACTTGGTATGAGAGGAGGGGCTACTGCTTTTTTCTCCTTCCTAGGGATTGATATGTCTTTATCACAAGTAAAGTAACTGAGATTCTGTTGCTATACCGTTTATGGTGAAGCTGGTGACAAGATAATTGCCAGCTGTTACACAATATATGATTTTTATCTCAGAATAAAGCACGATCTCATTGGAAAATGCACATCTCTTACTTGATGGTTATGATAGAGATGACAGACAAGGCCCAGCACCAGTATATCATGAGCTCCAGTTATTTGCCAGTGACCTGCTTGATGATATTAGTACATACCTCGATGCATTCACTGTTTACTATCTACATATAAACAGTATAATAAACAGTGATTTAATGAATATATTTTAGATATATCCAAGGAAAGACAATTTATTGCGACTGTTATTATGTTATCATAATGTTAGGGGCCGTTTTGTCTGCTTGTTTCTTTGTTTATATGGTTAAAGATATGGTCAATAGAGACAAGTTCAATTTTTAGAATTCCATCATTGTCCAATTATTTTGATGATGAACGATTAGGAGTTTCCCAAATAATTCACTTTGCATATTGGTTCAGACGCGATCATTAGGATTTTCGCTAGATTTATGCTAGTTGGGTTAAATCAGTTTTGCTGTTTTGCAATATATCTGTGTTGCATATTATGGTTCGGAATATTTAAATTTCAAGCAAATTCGAGTTCGCAAATGTGCATGCATAGACATAATAAATGCAGCTGATTGTCTACAGAAGATCATATTTATGAACCGATTGCTTGCAAGTTTTACCATAGACACATGCCGAGGCTACTTGAATGTGAATATATGCAGGAGACGACATAAATAACGACTTAGGCGTTCTATTCCAGGAATATAAAAATAAGATGGTAACACATTTTCAATACTTCCAGGTGGAGAAAGTGCTGATTCTCGTGCCAGGGGAGAAGATGGTCCTGAACTGCGGAAGAGAAAAAATGAACAAAAAGACAAGTGGTTAGAGAACAACGTGAGTTTGAACCGAATTCTCTCTGTCAAATTTGAAACTTATTTGATTAATAGATTCCCAAATTGTACATGGGTATGACACAGTATCCGCTGTCTTGTGTAATTTTGCACAGTGATGTGTGCAAGGAAAGAATGTCTCAGGAAAGAACGTCCCTTCTCATCTGTTTTTTATTTGGAATGAATTACTATCTGGTGTACAAGTCAGGAAAATATGGTGATATGAACATCTAGTCAATAATTACAATCTGAGACTAACGGCGATATATTATTTGTAAGTCTGACAAACAACTTAGAAATCCGCTTCAGTTATACTGCTCTGTATGTTTATATTACACTTCTATGGGAGAACCATCAGTGAACCAACTAATATCTTTCATATCTTTAGTGTATAAGTGACACATCTTCGTGAACACCTTCTGCTTGACTAATGGTAGAATTGCTTTATGCCGCCTGGAAAACCTAACAGTTCAAAGATAACCACAAAGCCTAGCTCGTTTGCTGAGAACAGAACCCTGATTTAGTTTTGAATGAACACCCGTAATATAGAGTGATGTTTTATTACGTGAAAGACATGATAAAAGTACGAATTTGAAGTTATAAGATGTTATCGCGTTTATTCTCTAGTGGTCGCATACATGTAGTTCATCATATTCCTATAGATGAATTGATAGGTTTATACATCATCGCACTGAAATATTTGTATCTAATACCGCTCAAGCCGGTGCTAGGTACCGTGTGGTCATGTCGTTCAATATTGTCCACAAGGACAGCTACAATAAAAGCGTGGCTGGGACACAAATCAGCACAGGGATTACCTTTGGTTCTTGTGATGTTTTTAGGAATATGCATTCGGCATAGTTGTCTGTGGGGTCATGTGTCTTCTTGTCAGTAGTCCGGCCTCGCTTTCCACCACCCTTTGAATGTTACGTTCAATTAAGTTGAAATTGTTACTTGTACATAGATGAGAATGTTTAACGAGTTTTAAATCCCAAGCTTTCATATTGTTGAACGGCTCATTAATAACTTAGCAAAAGCGAGGGGCCAAACCGCCAATCAATTACACTAAAGACGGAGATCTGTCTACTGCGGTACTCCGCCAGTTGACATGAACTACACAATACGCGAACAATGATGGGTATCTGTCTCTGGTTGTACCCTAAGCACTTGTTTACAAGCAAATATACCAATAAATCTCAACAGTTTCAGACAATAAATTTTCTAAAGTAAGGCAGATAGGGGATGTGATGTGAAAATCTGATTAAAACTGCATGCCACTTCTGTCTGTATTGAAGTAATCCCGTCACCATGAAAGCTGGCTCACATGCTGGTTTTCCAGCCCCATAAATTTGATTTGGTGGGGGTACTCAATTTACATTTATATCGTCTGGAAAGCCTAACAGTTCAAAGATTCCCACACAGCCTAGCTCGTTTTGTTGAGAACAGAACATTGATTTCTTAGAGAATGGTCACCCGTATCAAGAGTGACGTTTCATTATGTAACAAGCCATAAAATCATTATGAATTGAAGGGTGTTAGTTGAAATTGTTAATTGTACATATAAAGTTATGTTTGCCGAGTTTTGAACCCTTAGCTTTTATAATGTTAAACAGTTTTGCGATAAATAAGAATGTAGTCTGGGGACCGCGGACTTGGAATAACCTCATCGAGTCATACAGATCGGCTTTCTACAAAGCCGGTTACAGACCCTCTCATTTCGATGAAGGCGATGTGGCCGTGTGGTTAGATCGCTGGTGTCATAGATGAGGAAGATTCAACTCTTTGATCATTTCTTATCTGGTCAATTTTGTGGAGAAAATCTATATATAATATATTATATATACATAATCGTTCTTCCTCCCAGCCTGATCTCTACCGTTTGATCACGTTCAATGAATTATGTAACTGTATTTTGTTTGCCAGCGTCACTTGCATTTGCTCTAGCCTGGTGTCCTGCCTGGAGCATGTTAAGTCGTTGCTCACATCTCACGCCCGATAAGCCTTTCACTTTCTGTGATTCTCGGGTTGCCACATGAACAGATGCAATAAAAGCGTACCTGAGATACAACACATATCACGAATCGTTAGATTCTTGGTATGTGCTTTAGAATAGGTTAACCGTAAGACTATTCTGGGAAGTCATGTGGCTCAGTCAGTATGTCGGCACCTCTTCCCACTTCCCTTATGTGTTTTAATTATTAAAGTAGTCGCAGTTCTTCGTTTCATGTATCTCATTCCAATTAAACTGATACAGAAACACATGGGCAATGGCACGGTATTCCCAAGGGCACATTAGATAGTTTCGTAATTAACGCCAAGAGAAAGACAATATTGCCTGAATTGTTTAGGATAGGAATGACGTAGTTTCGATTTCCAGATGCTACACATTTCAATGCCAAGGCTGAGTTCTGACGCCGTCGATCAACCTGTGATGTCAGGTGGGTCATATGAAGCAATATTGGTTATTGCCAATATCACCAATGGAACCCATGTTCGTCAGATAATTTTTCGGCAGAAAAACATTTACAGAACCACAGACGTATTCTCTATAACCTTATAATATTTCTAATTCATGGCATTATACAGATTACAAAATGTACATTTCGGCGGTGAACGGATTTTTATCACACTCCTCGCATCACCAAGAATCATTTTCAATTAACGCTGGGACTAGCCTCTCATATTCCTCTTTTCATGCGATTGATTTGCTTAGCTGTTCCTTTGCATTATGTTCCGTTCTTAAAATCTTTAGGTAGCCCAATCAAACACAAATAGACAATGTTCTGCTAAGGATCACCCTGAAAGCAGAAGACCAGATGGGGCCCATAACGGACACCAGTTGGAGTCAATGGAGGGTCGTCGAGCGGCAGGAGACGTTCGAAAGCTCGTGAGTGCTGTAAGTTTTACTTTGTTACCCTACCAGGCCATTACAGGTTAGATTTCTTCTGGATATACTTTCC
>JAVTVY010042271.1:0-19474 GCA_036873755.1 Hanleya hanleyi
CAATAATAATAATCATCATAACAACACCCGTCAACGATATAGTGGCCAATAATAATAATCATCATAATCATGTTAACAACAACAGCAACAATACCCGTAAACCATATAGTGTCCAATAATAATAATCATCATAATCATCATAACAACAACAACAATACCCGTCAACGATATAGTAGCCAATAATAATAATAATCATCATAACAACAACAACATTACCCGTAAACGATTTTGTGGCCAATAATAATATTCATAACAATACCTGTAAACTATATAGTGGCCAATAATAATCATCATAACAATACCCATGAACGATGATGGCACCGGTGACCAGTGGTCGGTGATTTCCAATTCTCTCCTATTCGATATTCTAAAACTATAGAAATCACAATTTGGTATTGATTGTACCCTCTCCCCGACCCTCCACATGAAGCCATTTCTATATAAGAATAGATTTCTTTTTCAGAGAAAAAATACCCAATTGGTTTTTTTTAATTTAATATGTTAAGTAACTACATGTATTTCAGGGCAAATTAGTGTGGGCATTTTCTATTCGATAACATCTTGGGCAGCCTATCTTTTTTGAACAATTATCGGGATAATTATATAATTATAAAAAGAATTATTGTACATGTTCATTGTATTTCTTTCGTTTGATTTTATCTGATGTGTGCTTTAACCCCCGTCCGATACTGACCGTAAGATATGGATGTTTTTCACCGATCCACTCTTGGTTGATTTCGGTCAATTAACCAGAACCCGTCCAAACACAATGATCCACAAAGTATAACCAACGCCAGGACTTTTGAAAATTAATTGTAAGCCAACCAACCGTTATCCTGGAACGATGACATCTATCAACTAAGAAATGCCATTGTGTGAACAATTGTGGTAACCTCGGATGATGAGACCAACCAACCGATCGATGATATCGGAGAATGGCATCTAACAAACCATTACCAGGTAAAGCCAAGGGCATTTTTACAATGATGGCTTATTATTAAATCGAGCATTTCACGGTACCGTTTGCAACGTGTCTGCCTGTCCCAATACCCAGACTTGATGAGCTACTCTCGTTTGAATATTCTTGGTTTACTTTCTTACTCTTTTCTTCGCTGGATATTAGTTTCTTCAGTGGCTTCTTTCTTGTTTTTCATTTGGTGTCCCCGTTTTCTGTTGATATTTCAAAATCTGGTCTGCCCTTGCTGCTTCATTTTTTGGAGCGGATATGCCCCAAATGCCATTAACAAACTTTCTATCCTGTCTAAGGAACGACAAAAAAGGAGGGACCGCCGTAAATTTGTAGCTCACCATATTGGAGGTAATTTTGAGCCTATTTGCATGATACCCCGAGCACAGCATCATAAGACAATTCAAAATGGCGGCCAGGTTGAGTACCAGAACAGTGATCTTTTCGTCATTTATCTTAAACATTTCTGTTTTCTGGGTGGAAAATCGGGCAAAACTATTTCACTTCAATTTAGACTATTACTTTCGAATTTATCATGCATATTTTCCGGATAATTGACATAAATAAAATTGAGCGAAAAATCGACCAAAAATATACTTGAAAATTGCGTCACTGGGACGTCATCACCATGTTTACATTTTCGTTTAGAGCTTGACCCAAGGGTATATTATGAGTTTCGGCACCCCTAGCTCAGATGATAAGAATACTATTTGGGAGAAGAAAATGCCCGCCAGTCCTGGACAGGGCCAAAGAAACACCCAGGCAAGATGAGGTTAAGCTACATCAGTGGTCTCGTTGGTCCAGTGACGTCTGATGGAACCCAGTGACTGGTGGACGGCGAATTGTTAACAACTACATTCTAAACATATAGAAGTGAGAATTTCGTATAATAAAAAAATAAGACGTTCAGTCAAAACCCAATTATTTATTTCAATTAAGTTGATAATTCAATAATTATTTCTGGTCAAATGAATCTTGACACTTTCTTTTTGGTGACATCTTGTCGAACAACCGGTAAATTGTGAAAAACTCTTTCTAGTGATCTTTTATTGTATTAGGTTTTTAAATAATTACCTGTATATATTTATGAAAATTTGGAATTATTTGGTCTATTCATTGTATTTTTTCTTTTCATTTAATATTTTCTGATGTGTTCATTAGCTATATATTTCAGTTTTGTTCTCGACCAATACTGACCGTTCGAAAAAGATGAATGGTGTTCAAACTTCAGCTGATGGTCGAAGCCTGCCAACTACGCAGTAATAGTGCAACCAAAATTACATGCTGAATAACCAACCGGTATCCTCGGACAACGATGAACTATCAACTAACCAGCGCCAGGACTATTCTGTGAATTGTGGACCAACCAACCGTTAATGTTGAAGGAAGGGAACTATCAACTACGAAGTGCCAAGGTCTGTGCTGAAGTGTATGAACCAGCCAACCGGTAAAATCCGATGATGGGGCCAACCAAACAATCGGAAGAGAATGGCATCTGGTAACCAACCTTTACCAGGTATATAGTAATGTAATGTAATGCTTTATTTAATTTTATGAGGATTGTGCACAGCCACAAGGCCACTCTCCTCATATAGTAACGGGCTTTTCACAATGGTAGCGTATTGTTAATCTTCACATATACGTACCCGAAAGCGCTATTTGTGATATTCCAACATCTTGGGGTTTTCCAACAAACTGTCATTTTGTCAATCTTGTATGTCCATTGTGATAACAGTAACTCACGATATTCCTAACTGTTACAAAAAAAAGTTTGACCATAATGTTTTTGTATATTACAGAACTGACGATCAACCAACCACAACATAGGACAATGACGCGGTCTACCAGCTACGCTTGCAGTGGCGTGACTCCTGCTGAAAATGAGTTGTGGACCGGCCGACCCACCCTGTAGGACCAATGAGGTCGATCTACCAGCCCATAACGAACCCTTAACATGAATTAGAACAAAATGAATTACGATGAAATGTGATCCGATCAACTTAGGTGACATGGAAACAGGGACGTTGCATAGCGGTTTTCTGCTCAGAATTTATACCTTCAACCTCGAGCTTATGTCGCCAACCTTGATACAGGCTGGGGTTTCCATCTTTCAAGTAAAAGGCGTCTGCTGGCATTGTATTTGACACGTTCTGTACAGATTTATGTTCACACGCAAAGATGTCGGTCGTTTTTTCCATGTGATTATGGACTCGTTAATTGTTATCATAGGATTATCATCCAGGAAGGGAATGATGTAATTCGTTACCAGAATATTTGGACATTGTTAATTTTAGGATCAAGGAAATGCAGTGTGAAATAATACACCTTGCAGCCCAATACAACGTGTTACATGAGATATCAGCCATGTTATGATATATCACCAACGTTTGGACCTCTCCAATGAACATTGGACACATGAACATGTGTGCTACATTGCTAATTTTAGGATCAAGGAAATGCAGTGTGAAATAATACACCTTGCAGCCCAACACAACCTGTTACATGAGATATCAGCCATGTTATGATATATCACCAACATTTGGACCTCTCCAATGAACATTTGATACATATTTGTCACACTGTTAATTTTAGGATCAAATAAATGCATTGTAAAAAATATACCTTGCAGCTCAATACAACGTCTTACAGAAGATATCAGCCATATGGGTCGTTGTATATTTATTGATGTCGATTGCTGACTTGAAGAACAGTGCTTGAGGGAATAGGCACATAGGGATGGAGTTTAGGGTTATGGCTATGTATAGCGGAAGGACTAGTTTTTAGCATTAGTTTCAATCATGTCAGCTGACGGGTAAGGATGGTGGTAGATGTTAGGCTTTATGTAAGGATATGGATTGGATTAGCTCAGGGATTGGCTTAGGGATTAGCTTAGGGATTGACTTAGGGCTTAGCTTAGGGATCAGCACTTGGGATTCAGTGTTAACAATTTACCTCAATGCCTGTCAACGACTCCATGGCAATATCAGTATCACTTTGTAACATTGACCTGTAAAAGTGTGACGTTTGAATCTACTGTACTTGTAGATTGAAATATCACTAATAAATTGAAATAATAAATGTAATACATGTACATTGTCAATCGGATTAGTTTTATCACAAATTCCAATCTGATTTGGAATTAGGAACAAGATTCAATCTATTACATTGGATTTCAAATTAGTTGAGACAATATTGTACCAATTACCGCTCGTCTTTGTATGCTCAAATCATTGGGCTGATGACATGGACTGTCCCAGGTGGCACGGTGAACGGTGACTTGGCGAAGGTTCAAAGGGAAATGTTTTATTTCTGTTTTTTAATGCAGAGTGTTAAGCAGGTGGGAAAATGTTTTAATACAGAACTTCTCCCAAGATACTAACTTGTGATTATATGGTATTATCAACATTATTATTTTATGACCATTAAACTATTGTAATTATTAAAAAAACTTTTCTTATGGCATGGCCAATCCCAGGTGGTGCGCCGAGATGGCCGGTCGTCAAGGGGGCTCCGTACTGAAACAGTACATATATTTGTACTGTACAAACCCTAACATGTCCATGGTTTCCCATATATAACATTAAATCAAATAAAATATAAACCCCATAAGTTTACATCCATGCTTTCCCGGAGTTCTTTCAATCGAAATGTTTTATTTCTGGTTTTAATGCAGGGTAAACAAATGTTTCAATACACAGCACTTGTCAACAATATTATTTCAATTCTAAAACCATTGTGCATATTTGCTCCATAAAAAAAATACTCGACAAATCCACGGTTCCAAATAAATAACATAAAATCAACAAAAAATTGTAATTGTTCACCCATGCTTTCCCACGGCATATTTCAGTGGGACAGCACTATAAAATGGCAGCATTAGATCTGCTCTGTTACAAGTAGGTACCTCTGCCCCTCCCCCTCCCCTCCCTTCCCTTCCCCGTCGTGATATAGCTGAACAAATGTTGAAAGCCACGTTAAACCCTATTCACTCACTCACCCATGCTTTAGGGAGTTTTCCCTTTCAAAGGAAAGGTTTTGTTTCTGGTTTTTAATGCAGGGTTAGGTAGACGGGGAATAGGTTTTAATATGCAGAACTTGCCAATGAAGTTAATGGATTATTACACTGTGTTATGGCATTATCAAAATTATTATTGTATAACCATTGTATAGCTAGTATAATTATCAAACTTTTAGGTCATGGCCAGTAATACTTTCTCGTGACGGGTTCAATTATAAAACCGTACGTGTATTATGTATTTGTAATCCTAAAAAGTTTACAAATCCATGGTTCCCCATAGATAACATAAAATCAAATAAAATATAAATCCCATACTTGTGCACCCATGCTTTCCCATAGCTTTTGTTTCTGTTTTTTTGTTGCTCAAAGTGAAATGGTTAAATGCACAAAAGTTACGATATTAACTTATGATTACATTATTGTATTATTGTATCTTCAGCGTTATTTTTGTATGACTAATAAAATTATTGTTATTATTAATCGTTTACTTTTATATGATGGATATCTGTTCAACGTGTGTTCTTGCCCGAGTTCCTGGTCTCTACCCCACGCATCAAGAAGCTCTGGATACCTACACTGAGCATAGCAATCTGCTTCTTTCGGAAACCTATTGTCAAATTCCGTTGCTTCCAAAGCTAAAGAAAATGTTTATCACTGGGTGCAAATAAATAGCATAATGTAACCCTGCTATTTATGAAAGAGCCCGTTTTGTCACCTCTTGGAAAATCTACAGGTAACAGTTATCATATATCTCGTTTTTCCTAATATCTGTTACCCTGCAAACAGTGGATAATAAGCTTCGTACTGCCGCTGGTATATTTTGGACTAAGACCACTATTACAGTTTACATTGACGGCCATGTTAACCGTATCTGGTCTGGGCGATTTGGGATGTGCCATAGCCTGGGGAGAGTGTGGAATGTGCCCCCCCCTAAACATATTTTCCGCATTGCCAATGCTAGAGGGCTAAAATACCACACTATATATTTCGGTCGAGCTTTACAAGACAATGTAAAAAAACCTCCGTAGTTGACCGTAGAGATGCATGTAGATCATGGAGTGTATACAGAGCAGACTCGGGCATTCTCCTTTCGTTGGTAGGTCCTGATGGGTCTGTTTTCAGACCCTGGTGGTACTCCCATATCCTCTTCCAATGACCCTATACCGTTCATAGATCGTCATGAATGTTTTCCTAATTTAAGGGCGCATTTGATTATCCTGGCCGGCGTCCTTGTTTATCGCAACGTGGGTATCCATTCGTAGTCTACACCAGGAGAGCTCCCAGCGTGCATTCCCTTTGGCGAATCGGCACATTTCACAGTTTGCAAAGTTAAAAGGAAGCAATTTACCAGCAGTAAACATTTTATTTTTAAATAAACTTTCAGTCAATATCAACGCCTAGATTACAAAAATAAAGTAATGTGCTTTTTTATTGGGGTTAAAAACGTTAGAATTATTTGATAATATTATTTGATTTGCAGTATTAGTACACCACAAGAAAACTTATTTTATACTTTCTGGTGATATCAACGGCTGAGAAAATAAATAGAGACGGATGTGAATATTGATTCAATACATTATCCAGTCCTATACCCAGCCATATATGAATGTTGATTGCGACAACCGCCATATCTGATGCATGCGCAAACCTCTCTGATGATTTTGTTTGGATGGCTGAATTTATTATCCGCATATATGTGCATGTATATTATACAGACATTTAATACGAGACAAAAACAATACCAAAAAGTAAGTAAATACATAAATAAACGGCGGCAATATGCCGTTTCAGTTATACTTTGTAAGTTATAGTATATATATAGAGGAGAGAGATTATTGTATAACCATTTCCATATGGGCCCTGGTATCAGCCCGAGACCCTCATAATCACATGCGTTCGATCCCGCCATTTGTATTCTGTTAACTGTAACTTCGGAGCTGTAATTAATTAGATGTTGTGTTCATTGACAATTACCTTTCTCATTCAAGTGCATCCGATTATAAAAGTGTTTAGAGCAATTAAGCGCGGAGTTGTGTTATAGGAAGTTATCTAAACCATGTCACAAGTGTCCGTTATGAGGTTTGGAGGGATATTTAGGCCTGTCTTGCAGGGTATGGCGCCATCACTTTAAACACATGAGAGAGAACCTGTAAGAGAGTGATTTCTGGGTCATTCCAAATGTGACGATCAATGAATTGTGAGATATTAAGACTATTTGTTATAACAAGTATTCGGAGTTACCATAGTTAAATTTATATTAATGCTGTGTCTGAAATATTGACCAAAATAATCATTACCATTGTACCGAATGTAAATTATTCAGATACATGATATTTGATATGTTCACCATGGAATGCATTCGGATATTCGTCCCAATACACTCGGTTACATTTAGGTGACCCACTGCACCACCCGGGATGCAATTGGACTTTTTTTTGTATTTTTGGGTAAATGTACAATTGTTTTTTTTCTGTGTTGTTGGGTGGTATGGGGCTGTACAATGGGGCATCATCCGAACGCATGGCACGAAGATACGTATAGGAACTCATGTACGTAGCCATGCGGTTACCTTGATATCTGAGTATATTAGGGCGTTTCCCAAATGGTCACATCCGATTGGTTCCGAAGATCCGACATCGGCGCAATCACATTCATAGAACGAACACACGCTCCTCCAAACAGCGATGGATTGAATGATCCCTTGTTGGGCCTCGGTGTGCCCCATCACAAAAAAAGAAAACAAATGTGTTTCTCTGTGAGCTGCTGCCGATTTTATTTCTTTCAAATATGTTGGGTCGGTTATAATACGATATTTCTTCAGAAAAATAGCAGAGAAGCATGCTCCATTAGAATGAGAAATAAAATATCTAAATCCCACAACTTCGATTTGGTCTCGCGTAGAATGGCAAGAGTGAAATTGACATGTCTGATGACTAAGATTCCTAGGTCAAAATATTTGAATACGGCTCGTTTAAATGGCGCGGACATGGGACTTTTTCCACTCCCACCCTGTTGGTTTTTTGCTCATATCTCCGGAATGACGAACAATTGAGAGCTGAAATTCCGTGACTTTTTAAATTTGCATGACCCCACGAGCAGAGGATCATGGGTAAGTTCAAAATGGCGGCCACGTGGGGTTACCAGAAAAGTTATGTTGTCGTCATATTTCTTCAATAATTTTGCATTTCTGTACGGAAAAGTGAGTAAAACTTTTTTTTATTTCATATCAGATTATTATCTACTAATTTATCATGCAGTTTGTGCCAAGAAAAAGCAAAAAAATATAACCAGATATCCTGAAGGATCTTGGCGCCCACCAGTGTCTGCTAATGGTAAGCTAAAGACAAGGGCATATTTTTGTCTATTGTTACTAAGAACAAACGATTGATTTGTAATTTTGTTCGCAGAATTTTCGAATTTGAGCGAAAGGGACAGTGGAAAAGTGTCAGGAGTTTCAAGGTTTCTAGAAACTGTACTTGATGTCGGTTGTTATAGAACAATGCTAATTCTGCTCTGTTTACTGGGCTAGAGATATCTCTTTTAAGATACCTAACCCGAAAATAGTTAGATGGTACAAACTTAATACTGAAGGGATCTGGTCCGTAATGTGGAAAGTTTGAAAGTGTCTGAATCCTAGTATCTCGCTTGGGTCGAAACACGCAGTAGTCTACCGTTGTCGAGTTGTGACGTGTCACAAGAGTGACGTCCCTTTGTGAAGCCGACCTGTCGGCAGAAGAAGCGGTGGGGCAGTTCACATGCAACGCCATGGAAGTCAACTGATTTAAAATTTGAAGAAATACATTTTAATTCCGAATCTTTTGAACTTGATATAGAAGGTAAAGGTATGGATATTCTCTATAGTAAATATATAGAATATGCCCCACCGTTTGATCCGCCGAATCATGTGATGCAACGTCACAACTCAACAATATCGTATTAATTTGAAGCGTAACTTGGACGTTCGAATCGTACAAGAAAAGTTATCTTGCACAATTAGTTCCCGCGTGGGACCTGTGTACCAAATTTTAGAAAGATCCATGAAGTAGTTCCTCAGAATTCACGATAACAATGTTTCAAGGGGAAATTAAAGATGGCCACCTGGCGACCATGTTGGATTTTCGAATCGGACGAAAAAGGCATCTTGTACAAAGAGACTACATGAGGAAACTGTGTACCACATTTGAGAAAGATCCATGCAGTACTTACTCAGAAATCACGATAACAAAATTGGAGGAAATCCAAGATGGCCACCTGGTGGCAATATTGGATTTTGGCATCGGACCAGTAAAGCTATTTTGCACGACTAGACCACAAGGGGAACCTGTGTACCAAATTTCACAAAGATCCATGAAGTGGTTCCTGAGAATTCAAGATAACCACATTTCAAGGGGAAATCCAAGATGGCCTGGTGGCCATATCAGACTTTCGAATCGGACTGAAAAAGTTATCTTGCACAACTAGACCACAATGGGAATCTTTGTACCAAATTTGATAAACATCCATGCAGTACTTGCTCAGAAATCACGATAACAAAATTGAGAGAAATCCAAGATGGCCACCTGGTGGCCATATTGGATTTTGGGATCGGACCAGTAAAGCTATTTTGCACGGCTAGACCACAAGGGGAACCTGTGTACCAAATTTCACAAAGATCCATGAAGTAGAATCGGACCAAAAAAAGTATCTTGCACAACTAGACCACGAGGGGAACTTGTGTACCAAATTTGAGAAAGATTCATGCAGTACTTCCAGAAAAATCACGATAACAGTTTCATGGGGAAATCTAAGATGGCCACCTGGTGGCCATATTGGATTTTCGAATCGGGCCGAAAAAGGTATCTTGGACAACTATACCCCAAGGGGAACCTGTGTACCATATTTGAGAAAGATCCGTGCAGTAGTTCCTGAGAAATCGCGATAACGTTTCGGACCAGCTTTCTCGCACAACTGGCCCACAAGTGGAACCTGTGTACCAAATTTGAGAAAGATCCAAGCAGTACTTCCTGAGAAATCACAATAACAAAATTGGGGGAAATCCAAGACGGCCACCTGTTGGCCATATTGGATTTTGAAATCGGACCAGTAAAACTATTTCGCACGACTAGACCACAAGGGGAATCTGTGTACCAAATTTCACAAACATCCATGCCTTAGTTCCTGAGAATTCAAGATAACAACGTTTCATTGGGAAATCCAAGATGGGTGCCTGGTGGCCATATTGGATTTTCGAGTCGGACAAGAAAAGGCATCTTGCACAACTAGACCCCAGGGGGAACCTGTGTACCAAATTTGAGAAAGAACCATGTAGTAGTTCCAGAGAAATCGAGATAACAATCCAAGATGGCCGCCTTGTGGCCATATTGAATTTTCGAATCGGACCAAAAAAGGTATCTTGCAAAACTAAACCCCAAGGGGACCCTGTGCACCAAATTTGAGAAAGATCCATGCAGAAGTTCCTGAGAAATCGCGATAACAAGAATTGTTTACGAACGAACTGACGGCGGACGACGGACGCCTCGACGGACGAACGGACGACGGACCACGGACGAAACGTGATTTGGCTAAAAATCGAAGATGACGAATGACGAATGACGAAGGTGACGTCATCATCATGGACATTTTTTACATTTTCTTGTAGAGCTTGACCCAAAGATATAGTGTGGTATTTTTCAGCCCTTTCGCCTTAGCGATAGCGAAGATATATAGGGGGCACTTTTCGCCCCGGCCCTCCACCCCCCATGCTGCGGTATACCCCAAATCAGCCAGGCAGATAGGGTTAAGTGAAACGTCAAATGCCCTTAGCAAGCTAAGATGACAATGAGGCAGCTAATACTAAATACCATCGTAACCCTCGACTCGCCAATTAAGGGGCGGCAACTCCACACGGACTACTCTTCGTTACCACGATCTTAGCCCAGTGTTCCACATACACACGTGATATACATGTGTGTGAAAGCTGAGAACTACAAGGCGACGTTTTAACTGATGCTGGATATAAAGTCTGTGTGTATCACCGTTAGGTCAAGCAATCTTTTGCTCGTCACCTTTAGTGCTGGGTCGGAGGATGTGGTGATCCCACTTAAAACACATGAAAATGAGTCACAACGCTAGATAATTTGATTTTGGGGGGAGGAGATGGGGTTAAAAACAAAGTGAAAATATAAAAAATCACCACCGAAGTAAATCCAATATATTTAGGACGCTCAACTGAAAAGAAATGAAAACTGAAAACAATACTTTATATTTTATGAACATCTAAGATACATGTACAGTGAAATAATTTGATAACATAAAACCTTGATAAAAATAAGACCTTGTAAGTACGTTAGGTTAAATACTCTTTGCATTGCGCCCTTAACCCTATCTGCCCTGGTATTTTGGGGACCTGTCCAGGCCTGGGGAAGGGGCGAAATCCTCCCACCCCCCAATATTATATTTCTTAACCCTTGAGCTAGGGTGCTGAAACTTACCACACTATACCCTTGGGTCAAGCTCTCCCAGAAAATGTACAAAAAATTCAAGATGGCCGCTCTGATGACGTCACAGTGATCTCACGTTCAATGCAATTTCTCCATAAAAACTGCATGATAAATTAGGGACGGTATCCAACCAGCGTTTGCTGTTGAGACGTTTTAAACGATGGAAAAAAACGCTCAGCTACTACACCCATCGTTTGCACCATCGTTTTTTTTGTGTAGCAAACGATCAAAAAAACCATCACCGGAGACGGCCGACGGTACCGCTGTCGTTCGGAAGAAAACGTCGTCGTTTGGAAGACACTGACAAAAGACGATCGCACGTGTTAAGCTGCGCATAAATACACACTGGGTGAACAGGCCGTGCCTTAGCTCTCAACTGCGTACATGTGTAACAAAATATAGCGCTATCAGCGAATGTGAAAACGGGTTTAACACAGGGGAAATAAATTACACTTTAATCGCCTTCCGCGTTTGTTTTAAAGGTTTGATTACGAGAAGTCGCTGTTTGTGTGCAAAAATTTTCTATGAAAATGACAACCATCTAGCTGTGATAATGGAAGTGTCACGTACGCAAATAAAACTGAATGGTTTAATAACACCCTCCCCATGTATGCACGGTGTAAAAATTTCTTTGAATAGGCCGGAAAAGGTAATTATCTTACTGATCTGAATTATGTTCAGTTATTATTTAACTTAAAGAAATACCCGTTTCAAAAATATTTAGGTTGATAAATATTTCCTTGTTATTCAGGGCGATACGGAAGTCTACCGTGGGAAAATGGTGTTGATTCGCCTGGAAATTTTCGCGATAATGCCGACAATAGGTTTTGATCCCTTTCCTTGAAAACGCATGGATGCAATAGAAATCTAAATAAATATTTTTCATCGCGAGTATTATGGGACCATGAAACTATTATATGATTTTTGTATCTTCAGCGGTTTTCTTGTAATGTTTACCGGAAAACGTGTAACACGATTTGCGGGAAATTCCACTGAAATTCGCCCACTTCAGAGCACGTTTTAATACCTCACTGGCAAATCGTGTTACACTTTTCCCAATAAATATAACATGAAAAGAGCTGAAGAGACAGAAATGATATTTATATTTGCATGATCCTATAATACTCGAGATAAAAAATGTATTTAAATATTTTATTTTATGAATGCGTTTTCAAGGAAATTGATAAAAAAAACTAATGTCGGTATATCGCCGAAAATTCTCGGCAAATCGACCCTGTTTCACGTTAAATAAACCAAAAAATGGAAAGGTTTCTAATATGTTATTTGGCCTGTGTACTGTATTGCAGTCCATAGGGAAAATCAACACGCGCGTTTAGCTTTAATATTTTAGAAATATCGCAATTTATTCTACGGGTCTGTCTGAAAAAAAAACCAGCTTGTGTACGGTCAAGGAGCACACGCGTACACGCACGTGGCCTTCCATTTCGACTGCGGTTTATCCCCAGCATAGAAAAGTCGACACAGGACTGCTCCCGCATGCATGGCGGGAAAATAAAGACCGGCGTAGAACACGTGTCTGTCGAAACGTTCATGGCGATATACCAGATCAGAGAGGAAAACGCTATATTCACGATCCTTCAATTCACAAGTCGAATACATTAAAATTATCCAGAAAGTTTCTAGAGCTATACTTTGATGGGTGCCATGAAAAAGAATTGTCACGGGAGAATATTTGGTGACCCTGATATTTGAACATCGCTACTTCAGAGAAAGTGGAGGTGTGAATTTCCATTGAGTCTTCATTCAAGCATTTTTAATGTTTTAGATTGAAGGGAATTTCTCGGCAATGCGCTGAGACAGATGTATTTTTTGACAACCAATCTTTTATTTGAGACTTTATCGAAACAGATCCAAATATTTGATTATCGGTGTTTTATTTATTATGGTCAACTTAACGCACTTTTATTCTACATTGCAGGTTTGTTTGCTCCATGGACATATTGAAACTAGAGGAATGACCGCCTTTTCTCCGGATAATATTATTCGCATATCCACATATTTCTTCGTTGTGTTTATGTTTTGTTGTAAGATTCTAACCAATAAACATATGATTGTGCAAGAAAGTCCCATATCCCTATCCAGCAGGACTATACGTGGAAGAAACTAATTTCCGGTGAGCATATAGGTAAGAATCCTGCTTGATTAGTAAACAATATTGCCAAGCTGTCAATTTATTGTCTAGCCATAATAATAGTAAAGTGATCAGCTTTTTTGTCTGTTCTATTGGTCTACACACAGCTTGACTTTCGAGCCACGAAGGACGCAAGAGTTACTTCCGGAGGCGGCATCCACGAGCATTTGCTTTATTACTACCATAATTCAAATAAATGGACGTTCACGGGAAGTATCGCTGAAGGGATTGTTCATTTCAAAGACATTATTAAATAAAAGGCAACAAGTGTCTTTGATTTTATACTTTTTGTTTATTCACAGTTGCACATTTCCGGGACAGTTTTAATTGATCACTCCGGGCTCTAAATAAGCTATGCAGTTTTGTTCCATGAAAAATATATTTAAGTGCATTTCTGGAAGGTTGGACATATATGATCTCATCTTTAGTACTATACACATCGTCTTTCACATCCAGCTTATTTGTTTCTCACCACAACCGATACTTCATTCACTATGGAACAACATACAGGAAATCAAGGTAAGTTTACATAAATTTTATTACTGATCGTATGCATTGCATTGTTGGAATAAAATATTGTTTAAACCAATAACAAAGAGAGATCAACAAATATGCGCTATGAAGAGTAATAAATGACATGTGAGAAATTGAGGAATTAACACGGTGGGATACAGCCCATAGCAAATTAAGAAGTAATAAACAATGGTTATTTTGATTACCCACTCGAATCCCAACGGCGAAACAAGACTAGTTAATTCTTGTTAATTACATACACGATCTCTCATAACTGAGATCGACGATACCAAGTGACAAAATAATCTCTCTGTATGAAAATGTCATGCGGCGTTGCTCTAAAAGTTGTAAATGTACAACCACGGGTATCCGACTTCTATCGAAATTACAAACTTCAGATGAATAGAGTACTCATCACGTATAGATATTTGCAGATGTAACTTTAAAAGCTTACCAAACAAGGCGCGCTTCAAAAGCGCAAATTGAACAAAAACAAAATTATGAGTTACACCATTAGAAAATCGTTATCTATGGTGAATGTCTTGTAAATTTCTGCGTTTACGCATCGTCCTGAAAGAGAAAAAATATACGCATTAGATTCTAATGTTTCACTCGACATTTATCTGTAATCAAACGTAATAATAATTGTTAAAGTAAAACTATGATCATCTCATTCCAAAAATTACAAATATTGTCCATAAAACAAATAAACGACTACCAGGTGTTAATTTTTGCTGACAAATTTTTCAATCATACAGACCTAATTCCAAACACTTTCAGATCATATTTTTCAAAATTATCTGTTGTCCACAGGTACCCAACTAGACAGGCTAAATTAAATCTATATCGCGATTTTTACTACTCTGACTTATAGTACTAAAATAAAGGGTCCCAAAATATGGAACAATTTACCCTCTCAGTTAAAATCTCACGTTTCGCTCTCATTATTCAAATCGAGGATATAATCGTATTTATTCCTGGAACATAATTAGACATTTATTCTGTTTGCCGTCTGTGGAAGTTGGAAATTAAATTTGTGTTTTTGTCTCACTATGATAGAGTTTACCGCATATTATCATCTTTGTAAATATAATAATTATTTTGGGATAAAACAAACCCCTCGGGGTTTTCATCCCACCACTATTATATTTTGTTTACTAAACATTATTGTTATGCATGGTGAAATAAAAATCAAATCAAATCAAATGGTAATCTAGAACTTACTTTTTTGAAGCCGCATTCCAAAATGCGCAAAGCCCGTATTCTGCAAAATACATAAGATTCGAATCGCACGTTCATAAAACGATATCATGGTTCCATAATATTTTGTTTATTAACGAATTACACCGTAACCGATTCTAAGATATAGTCAAGCAGCACACGTATAGCAAAAATCTGGAGAAAAAAACAACATTAATTTGTGTTCCGTTCTCATAATCCGTTTTTCACGGCCTCAAGCGACACAACCGTTGTTGTTGTTTTTGCGTCTGTAAAGCGGGACTACTTTCGAGCCGATCGTTTGCCAGGAGACTTTCAATCGTTTGCTAGAAAACGTCTGCACCTTTGTTCGAGGTGTGAAAAGACGACCGGCACCCTCACCGTAGGTTGCCGGAGATTTCCGGCGATCGTCTTTATCTGACCGGCGTTTTTTAAAAAACGATCAACTCATACACCCATCGTTTGCATCGACGTTTTTTTTCATCGTTTAAAACGTCTAGCAAACGAACGTTGGATGGATACGGTCCCTTAGTAAATATTAATGTGATGTGAAATAAAATAGTTTTTGCCCACTTTTCATCGCGGAAAAACAGAAATATCGAAGAAATATTACAAAATCATCACTTTTCTGGCGCCCACCGTGGCCGCAACCTTGAATTTACCCAGGATCCTCTTCTCAAGGGGTTATGGAAGTAGGCTCAATATGACCCAAACATGATGAACTATAAAGTCAAGTTCTCCATTTTTTGTCGTTCCAGAAATAGCGCAGACAGTTTGGTAGAGGGGTCATTATGCCATTATTTATCTTTCTGACTCACATTCAGGTATATAAATGGAGCCGCTCATTAAAAAGGGTATTAAAAGGATATGGAAAGATCAATACTTGGTGCGATAAAGTTTCATCATCAACTGAATCAACTTATTAAGATTTTAGATTAAACAATTCACTCATCTCCCCCAAAAATGCAAATCTACACCAAATTTAGAACAAGCAACCACACACTACAATTGAAACTGGTGGCTGACAAAAATACATCTAAGGAAGAAAGAATATGTACTATATGTAGCCATAATCTAATAGGTGTCTTTCAATGCTCTTTTTTATGTATGAGAAATATGTATACCAAAGTATTACTTGAGTAATTCAGATTTTTTTCAAAATTTGCAGATATATTTAGAAATAAATACCAACCCTCACTAATGAAATTATTAAAACTGATTAATGCTATTATGGTTAATTTCGCGAATGAATTGATGTAAATGTCTGTCCTGGAAAATATGCTAGCTGTATACCTGCTCGTATTGACCTAAACCTACGCTACGTACAATTATGAAGATAGTCTTATGCCGTCATTTTTGTAATATTTGTCTGTGTGTATCCTCATATACCACGTGTTCGACATGAGAGTAATGCATACATATTGTATTGTATTGTATTGTATTGTATTGTATTGTATTGTATTGCCCAATATAAGCGCTAATTCCTCCATCCAAAACTTACAATCTTCAGCTGATCTGTGCGTAGCTTCCTTAGATCCAGAAATGTTTATCTCTGCACTGTACCTCCGGGTCGGAAAGAATGGTGATCCCAATTAAAGTACAAGAAAATGAGTCCCAAAGATAGACGATTTATTAAGAAGCATACATGTATTTGGACGGAATAGTCCAACCAGGAGGTGATAATTGCCAGTTTTATTGATTAAGGGAATATATTTAACGTAGGCTCAGAGCGTATAGAGACCTCAAGTTCAAGTTCAAGTTCAAGTTCTTTATTCACTCTAAACCACCAGGGTGGTACGAGAGGTACGTTACATGTGCGGAAGAGTATTTATACACTACATTAGTAAAACATACATATACAATTATATTACTATGTTGTGGACATTCATTTTGTATATATTCTTATTCTTACACATTTGTTAACGTATGTACAATTATATTGCGATGCATCATGCTATGTGTATTCCAACACATTCGTTAACGTATGTACAATTTTATTGCTGTTATGTATATTAGTAAGCCATATGAAACAAATATGGATATAACTATTCTGTCACAAGTTGTGATATACATACATGTACATTCGTGTAGTGTTATTTTTCAGTTTGATGAAATAAGTGCCTGAACATTCTTAATTAATATCGATCATAACGACTATATAAAAACTAACGATATACGTATGTTAAAACATCTTGAGTTGACACATACTTATTTGTAAGATTAAGTACAAATTCGCAGACCTTTTACAAATTTGCTAAGTCTGGATAAAGTGCCTTTATCAACTGTTTGAAATAATTCTCGTACTTTGACTGCACTAGGTCTTATGTAAACATGTCTGGAAAGAAAACGTTTTCTTAGAGAATTGAATGCGGGACAGGAGCTAAGCATATGGAACTCATCTCCCAGTTGTCCTGTGTTACATAACCTGCAATATCTTTCACGTTGATTTGTATTATTCCAACGGCCAGTCTCTATTGGCAGCCTATGGCTACTGGCTCTAAATCTGGAGAGGATAATTCTTTCTTTTCGTCCGAGTATCATTAGATATTCTTCTAATTTAAAGTCTATTTTAATAAGTTTATAAAATATTGCTTTCGATGAGTTTTGTACATCACTGTACCATTTCTGTAGGAATTGATCTTTTAGTGTTTGTTCAAGAAGTTTTGGAAAACATACTATGTTGTTCACGGTCTGGTTATCCCATACATAGTTAAATCCGGTGTTGTATAGTATAGATATAATGAATTCTAGCCAACGGAATGTATGGCTACTTTCTAATGAATAAAGGAATTTATACACAGTAAAACATATCTTGTTTTCGTTACCTTGGATAATTCTTAACCAGAATGATATAGCATGGGTATATACCTTGATATATAAGGGATACACACCCAGTTCGCCATAGACCATATAGTTCGGGGTACTTTTTTTACTCCCAATAGTTTCTTGCAGTATTGCAGATAAAAGCTTTCTATATTGTTTAATTTTTCAAATCCCCATATTTCACAACCGTATAACAGTATGGGTAAAACAGTTTGTTGAAATAATTTCAGTTGCAGATCCAGTGGTAATGAGAGACAGCTGGTTTTTCTTTGGACACCAAACAGAGCTTTCGTAGCCTGTGAGATGAGTTGCTTACGTGCATTTACAAATGAACCATTGTATCTTAGGAGGAGTCCTAAGTAACGGTATTCATTAACAAGCTGTACACTTTTACCTTTAAATGTGAACGAAGAAGTCTTTTTAGGTTGACGTTTACAGATACACATTATTTTTGTTTTTAGGGTGTTAACTTCAAGTTTCCATATATCACAATATAATCCAAATGTATCAAGACCATTTTGTAATGCTGCGAGAGTTTCCGCAAGGATCACTGTGTCGTCAGCATATAACAAACAGAGTATGAGTATAAATATATTAAGTTTTTCTTCCATCTCAGCACTTAAAAATTGTAATCCTTGGAAGCCGTTTTCGTTTAAATAGTCTTCCAAGTCATTAAGAAAAAGGGAGAACAATAATGGCGATAAATTTTCGCCCTGTCGTACACCCACATGGCAAGCAAAAAATTCACTTTTAACATTTCCGTTTGATACGCAGGACTTGATGGCTGCGTACATATTTTTAATAACAGTGAAACATTTGCCAGAAATACCATTACGTAACAATTTGTACCACAGTCCATCTCTCCATACCGTGTCAAAAGCTTTTGAGAAGTCAATGAAGGCACAGTATAATTTCTTTTTGGATTTCAGATAGTATTCAATGATACTGTGTAGGATGAATATATTATCTAATGTGGAATATCCCTTTCTGAAGCCTGTCTGCGATTCTTTTAAGATATTCATTGTGTTGCAGTAATTTCCCAGTCTGTTATTAATAATTGATGTGAATAATTTCCCCAAGCAGCTCAGAATAGTGATTGCCCTATAGTTTTCAGGATCGGTAGTATTACCTTTGTTCTTATAAATTGGTCTAATAATTCCAATCAATCATTGTTCGGGTATGCATCCACTATCAAGCACAAAATTGAATAAATTTATATATACCGGGAGCATTATTTCCTTTGTTGTTTTAATATACTCATTTAGAACTTTATCCGCGCCAGCGGACTTGTTGTTCTTCAGACT
>JAVTVY010042272.1:0-19454 GCA_036873755.1 Hanleya hanleyi
AGTGTGCTCAGGGAAGACTATCGGGACTTTTACGAAGGCAACCGATTCACATTCGGGAAGTCGTAGCATAAATATCCCCAAAATCGCCAGATGTGGTTCGCCGGAAGAGCCGATTTACAAGACACATGGATCCACGATACAGTACATTTCACTTGACGTATAGTTCTCGCGGACAATGGTAAATAAGGCCGAAAAAACCTATAAAAGGCGACCAGTGGGTGTCCACGAATCCGACGCCCAACTCAATTTCCGACACACCTTTAATTTCCCAAAACATTCTCAATGACCTTTGTCCTTGAGAACATCAAAAGAGGCATTGGAACATGAAACAAGTGTTCTGGCGTTTTATACGGACAGTATTATTATGACCGAATACGTCATTTGAAACGTGCTATATTTTATATATTCACGGTGGAATAACAGTTATTCGGTAGATTTTAGCTAGTTATACATGCTGCAAAAAAATAAACCATTTTTTTCTCAAGAAAATGGACAGACTTTAATACACCAAACTGTTAAAATAGGCTATAGCTCATGTACCCTGGTGAATATGAAATTGAGAGCAAAAGTCATTTATTTTATCAGAGATATATGAAACCTACGCGTTAACATCATGGTAATTCAATTCCAATAACCTATAATATCGTGCATTATTTATGTTCCATCATGATCAGTGTTCGTATCTCCCGGAGGCTATAGGTAGGACTCTCATAACCAGGTCCAACCTGTAACCATCTGGATCATCTATATACGCGGTAAGACTGACCCTGGGATCGTGTGTATCCATTCTCAGCCTACTTTCGGAGGGAAAGAGGGAATTTCCTGAAATCAATACCACGTAACTTCGTCAACCAATCAGCTAAAGTCTACCGACGTAACCCCAACGTAACCCGCCATTTTCGAATCGTGTGCTGCCCTACTTGTTCAAAATTACAGATCTACAACAACTCTTGGGTGATACGAAAGTTATTCATACCTATATCTTGTGTAAGCCCAGGCAATATCTGTTTCGAAGTGGTATGAAAACCTGTAATTTATCAGATTTCTCGAGTCTGTTATCCGCCGGATGAAGGCCGAACAGAATCCGGTAAAGTACCGGATATCGCTCCGCGATAATGGAGACACACGATTCGCAAGCCATCTTATGGATGGCGAAGTGTACGCAAATGAACCAGGTCCGGGAATTGGGGGGCTCTCCAGTTTGGTTTGGAGGTAAAAAATAATCGTTTTTCTTGACTAACTTTAAAAATATGAAGAAATTTGTAGTTTATGTTGTTTGTCAACGGCGCATACAGTAACATGTTAACACATAAGCTTAATTTATCACTCACATGATTCATAGTTACACTGTAGGTGTTTCAAATATAGACACGGAATTTCTTTAGATACCGCGGTATCGAGTTGAGCTGCTTGCATTCAACTTCATACACAAGTCGACTTCGAATTGGTAGTGTGAACAGAGAAATCGATTGTGTATGAAGATGCTTGTATTCAGTTCTCATGAATACACTGCCTGTACATATTCAGGCTCCGATTACTTCATATGGCCTATAGTATATAGGAACACAAATTCGGTTGCCTACTGAAAATGATATCTGACGCTTACAATTCATTATCCGAAGCATTCTCCGTAGAGCCTCAGCAAGCGCGTACATTATCCATTAAATTGTATACGTTTTAGCCCATGCGCAGTGTGACTAACGTCACAGGACCTACGAAGTAGGGTTTGATATGATTTAAGTGTGTACCTTGACGGGAGACGGTCGAGAGATGACTTGGGGGCCCTCTACGGGAGACGATCGAGAGATGACTTGTGGGCCCTGTATCTACAACTAACCTGAAATCTTCTCAAAATTTCGAGGTTTATGGGTCACCTAAGTAGGTCAGCTCAGAACTAATGCACGTTCATGCCAAAAATCAAGGTTCTAATGTCAACGGTTCTCCTTATTTTGCCGACGAAAGGATTCGATTGGACGGATGGACTGACTGACTCACTCATTACCGGACAATTTGCAGATGAGAGCCTACTTCGTAGGAACATATAATATACTTATAACCACAGGCCCGCAAAACAAAAGTTTTGGGGGGTGTGGGCTGTGGTATTTGGGAGAAGTGTCGAAATATGGGGTCTCTATATACAACCCCTTGCTTTTGATGTGGATATATCAAAACGTCGCTTATATATAGAGACCCCATATTTCGACACTTCTCTCAACCCAAAACTCTTGTTTTGCGGGCCTGTGCTGTAACAGTGCTTATAACATAAGACAATCCGATTTGGACGACGGCTAGCTACTGAATGTGGTATTTGGAGCTTGTATGTGGCTATTGTGAGCCTACCGTAACCAACCACAGTGTATATACACTACAACAGACTCTCTACTATCTTTATATGGTATACACTCACAATACGGGGAAACACAGTTTGAACGCCGGCTATCTACAGTACCGAATGTGGGATCGGAAGATGGAATTGATGTATACAGTCTGCCCAAGATACTACATTTGTCAATGTAACACTCACTCTCGATATTTCACAAAGCTTCCAAGCTCTTGTAGAGTCAATACAATCTACCTAAATAGCATGCTAGCGTTTATCCATTAAGTTAAATGACAATTTAAATCGATGTGCGAGAAATGAACATCGAGCGCACTGAAGAGGAAATATCTCTGATATCGGTGTAGGTGATGTCAGCTGTGACAACAACATTTGAAATCGGCTATCGACAACTAGATGCGAAACAAGAGGAAGTTATACCAACCACTGTCCTCATATAACGAGGAAAACTGGCACAGCCAAATCTCTGTCGAGATTTGATTTGACTGGGTTCGCGCAAATGATGTTATTCATGCTTCAAGAGTTTCCATCTCCCACTTTTTGACGTTTATAAAGTTAGACCGCGGTTCGCAGTTCGCAGTTCATTATTCGAGGAGACCAGCAATTATTTCCTCAGATATGGAAATCTGTAGTTTTTATTATGAGTACTTTGAACTCTGTATAGCAAGAGAGAATGTCATGCTCTAATATATCTTTGCATATTCATATCCCAAATCTGACGCCAGGGGGCGCTGCTAGGGGCGCTGTTATGAGTCGCTGAATGACTGGTCCCGAATAACGAACTGCGAACCGCGGTCTAACTTTATGAACGCCACTTTTTGACCTTCAGTTATTTTTTAATGCCTCAGTTGCCTAGAAGGAATAATATCTCAATAGGTCTTGTCAACTATATCTCTGCTTGATGCCACTTATCTCCACATTATCTCACACTCACAGCAAGGAATATGTCGTCTGACAGAATATACTTGGTTACCTTGTCAAAGTGTCACTGTAAAGTGTCGCCTGTGAAAAACGATTTCAAACTGTCACGGCAATCTCGTCTCATGGAATAAACCACTTCAGATTCACTTTTAACTGTCGTCCAAGATAATAGCGTCAAACTAAATGTAATTCTGTTTTCTGCCTTTCTTGATCTTTTAAAACTTGCTTAAAGTCTCGCTGTCCTTGGCAAAAATAAAAGTTCAAACTGTCTCTGTAAAATGTCGTCCCTACATAGTCTCACACTGGCTGTACTACTACATCCCGTATTCCGTGATTTCTTACATGAAAGACCACCCAAATATTTATCAGGTTTGCATCAATATTAGTACATCCACTCAACATGAATTATATGTGTGTGAAATTCGAACTTCAGGTGATTCGTTATTTTCAAATTATTAAAACTTGTTACACAGTGCATGACACCATTCCGGTATAACATATTCGTTACCCCTAAATACCCGGATGTTGTATATTTTCAACAACGAAGTTACGTGGCTATGTAACTGCGAACCCGGGTATTCCATCTGCTGTATCCGCTTTTCGGTGAACTCTCTCGTTTATTATTACCAGTACTTGGAAAAATATGTGGATGTTTATATGTCCTGCTTACCGATAACTGCTACTTTAACATGCCAACGGATCAGGCGGAATTAGAAATATATGAGTTCTGGACTACCATAACGTAAACAAGAGCTTTATTGGCACAATGGGCTGCGTTATTGAGAAATACCAGCAAATTACCCGTTCCGCTACACCCTTCTCACCCCGCTACAAATTACAGGACAGGGCGTCACTACTAAGATCATATTTCAATTTCAATTTCAATTTCAATTCAAGTTTATTGCTCAACTTTTGAAATAACAAAGTATGGCAAAACATAAATCACAGACAATGAACAAAGAACAAACTTGCATTGTTAAACAGCGTACAAAAACATGCACTGAAAGATTTTTTATAACATATATACAATCATTGTGGGTGCCCGGCTGGTGACCCATTATTGTTGCTACTTGGTTGTAGCTGTAGTCTGGAGGTATACATCCTGTATCATATAACTACCCACTGCTCATTCCTATCCAGGCGCACGGACGCCCGTAGCTTTAAAACATCAAATTTTCTTTTCGAGCCAAAGGTGAAACCTTTACCATCTTGTATATCAAACCGCGTTCCGCTCAATTTGTTTTCCATAGATGCCTGGCATGTGGGATATTTGATGGTAGATGAATACGAATATTTTCAATAATTTATGAAAATTAATAAATATAATTATTTTTTCTTCAAATCGATGTTTTTATTATTTTTTTTTTTCTTTATGTTTATTAATAAGTTTTCGAAAAAGTTCATCTACAACCAAATATCCCACAAGCCCGGCAACAGTGGTGTTTTCGAATCTGTGTTGTCACGGGCGCCATGGTCGCGGTAAACAAGTGATCTGATTAGTCAATATATACAGGTATTCTCAGCCTTCATACCCACTCAGCTTCAAACAGTTCCTTGGTGTCATAGAAAATGGTTGTATTATGTCTTCCCTCTCATTTCTAATACTAAAATCCAGTACTTTACGAAAGAAAGGCAGTTTTTCAGTTTTCTTTCCGAACGCGTAAACTTTGACCCATGATGTCATAAAGGGAACTCGCCCATAATCGCCAATACTATTTAGACAGAAAGAAGCTAAACAACTCCCTAATTTATTTGCCATATTTTCGCATTATATATCAAGTAGATGGATGTTTGGTGGAGCTTCCAACACCACTCTTGCTAATATATAATTGTATTTATCATCAAAATATGTAATATTAGCACAAAAGACGAGAGTTTATAAAGCTATCTTCCGGATCGTCAACCCCCACTTGCCGTTACATTCATACTCGTGTTTTCGATGAGCAGCCTATACACTGTGTCGAATCATCTGAGATAAGATAATCTTACACTGACAAGACAAGCGCTGACATCGACGATTATCTCCATTTTTATCTCTAAACAGTTCAATCTCAGTTAACTCAGATATAATATCCAATCTCAGTAAACTCAGATATAATATCACGGAATATTCCCCTGATTTACCATCTTGGTTTACCTAGATTGAAAACAGTTATGTCTATCAACTTTGTTTGTCAAAGACTGAAAAGGCGGCACATATGAGACGGGTGCTCGGGGAAATTATGGCGGGTCTAGCACGATTTGATTTACGCTCATAAACAGCTTGTTTCACTTACGTCCCTACTCTGCTTAGTGTAGGGACGTGAGTGAAACAAGCGGTTGAGGAGCGTAGGTTTGCTTCGCCGAGCAGCGACAGCAGTTGACCTACAATTATCGCTGACTGCAAAACGTTGGTCTCGCTTCATTGCAACACTGAGGGGTTGTGTGGAAAATGAAGCTTAGCTGAAATATTCAACAAATCGAGAGAAAGGAGAAAATACAAACTCTTCTCGAGTATCCAAGGTAGCCAAATTGTGGAGAGAAGAGGTCATTTTTGGGAGCAATCTTTTTAACACAGAAACAACTCACTGCCGTAGCCGATGCAGAGTGTATGCATGTGAACTGCATAATGCATACTCCTTATGCTGAAATGTTAGGGAGAGTCCACATGGAACGACTATTATGCACAGCCAGAAATATGGTGTTGATGAACACCGAAAACAGGTGTTGAGCTCAACACCAATAAATGATGTTCAATTTGCACCCACACCATATATCACCAACACCCTTTACTGGTGTTGGCCAACCATTATTTGGTGTTGAACCGGCCTCAACACCAGTTTTTAGTGTTCAAATTGGTCAACACCATTGCTCAACACCACTCTACGGTGCTGACCAGCCCTCAACACCATTAAAGGATGTTGGGCCAACACCATTTTTCTGGATTTGTGGAGTTATTTCAAGCTTGAAATATTATCAATGTAAAGGTGGTCAGTTTGTAGAGTTCAGTTTGTTTTTCGCGTTGCAAAAAAAAGAAGAAAATGTATGCGGAGTTAACTATTGAAATCTGACAAGCTCCAAAGCAACCTGTAACCATCTCGGTCATCTATACGCGGTAAGACTGACCCTGGGATCGTGTGTATCCATTGTCAGCCTACTTTCGGCAACTGGAAGAGGGAATTTCCAGAAATCAATACCACGTGACTTCTTCAGCCAATCAGCAAAAATCTACCGACGTAACCCCAACGTAATTCGCCATTTTCGAGTCATGTGATGTCCTACTTGTTCAAAATTACAGATCCACCACACCTCTTGTATGATGCGAAAGTTATTCATACCTATATATTTTGTAAGCCCAGGCAATATCTGTTTCAGCAGTGGTATGAAAGCCTGTAATTTATCAGATTTAGCGAGTCTGTTCTCCGCCGGATGAAGGCCGAACAGAATCCGGTAATATACCGGATATCGCTCCGCGATAATGGAGACACACGATTCGCAAGCCATCTTATGGATGGCGAAGTGTACGCAAATGGCTCCAAAGTAGGCGACTTTTTTTAAATGTACAGACTTTTAGTACCGGTGAAATTTCCAGTTTTTTGTTTGGAGTTCCAGGTCACTTTGCTGGACCTCATAAATAATCTGATGAAATTTGAAAGAGATCCATTAAGCCGTTGAACGGAAGTTGAGACGAGAAGGAGATTGTGCATGATGGGTTTCGTCAGCTATAGCTAACGCAGCCCAAATAAAATATTACCATGTTCCTCCTACCATTGCTATCGAAAACGTATGCCCCATGACATAAGAATGGAAGGAGAGTAATACTCCTCAATGAGTTGCACGTTTCTAAATTGAGAAAAAAAAAGTTAAGAAAAGAAGCAAAAAGTTAGAACTTACTTTTCTTTTGGTCTTTGCATGTTTGTACAGATGTCTGGAGAAAACGATGTCTGTCTGACGTCTATTCCATCTCTATCCAACAACCCGTTGATTGTACAGAGTTTTCTCGACAACGATACTTGGACTGTCTATTTTAGCGATTAGCGAAGTCACTCCAACATACAATTGCTATTAACTATCCGGTTGACTTTCTAAATTTTTGGAACCGGAAATTCATAAACTTGATAGAACGTACGATTTCAACACCCATCAAATGTAGTAGAAACGCACATCTTATCATCAGGGATTGGATTATACGGAATGATGGCTTACACGAGGCGGGGTGAAATTGGACAAGAAAACAACAATAAATCCACACCTATTGAATACAACAAATAGGCTCTCCTGCTTTATATATGTATAAATGCAATTCCCGGAATCGTGCCTCGCGCTAAATAAATTGTTCTTCCAATAATTATCGACTACATCTCGTGCGCATGCGTATCGGGCGGGGTTATTCACTGCGGGGCTGTTGTTACTTGATTCATCCCTAATCCATCGTCACTCCAATGAAATTCGTATATATATATATTCATCTTTGCTCTTGTATATTGTCCGCGATCCGAACGACAATGACCTTGTAGAGTTTTCCTCACTCTGTCTGGATCGATATACCTGGATGTAAACACAGAATCACAGAATATCTCGTGGCTATTTTCATCGACAAAAAATCCCCTCTGGCACTTATCCCGATAGAAACATCAGAGCCTACTAGACCATTATCTGACGTATAATTTACCAATTGTCGAGGGATTTTTTTTTTTTTTTTCAGTTAATCTTCTCTTTCATACAGTCGCCCAAAGAAGATTTCAATTTCCCTGTGATTTTTCCACGACAATACTTTAGCAGGGTACCGTATACTGTTGTGAAGAAACAGTATCATATGACGAAACGACAAACTTCCCCGTGAATCAAAATCAACTTGACGGCCGGGTAATTAATTATCCAAGCTGGTTGGTCATATATAACCATGTTGGAGCGAATTTCAATCAGTGTAATTTCATGCGGGTCAATTTCCTGACCATGTATTAATGGCACTTTTTCGCTCAACCGCTGCAACACGGGCCTGCCCCAATTAACAGCAGTGTACAAATACTGGATGGTCTATAAACGCCTGCAAGCTTTTTATCATCAACGAAATTATTCCCCGGGGAGATGTTTTTCCACACCAAACAGTGTTGGGGGATAAGGCCAACTGTACATGTATAATGTACATGTATCGTTAACGTATAAGCATATTCACATAGCAGAACTATTACCCCCGTACACATGGATACATATCCGGGCCTGATGTCGGTCTAAGAGAACAACTCAATTATGCAGAACAAATGAGTGTACGAAAATCATATCCAGTGTATTTTGATATGAATCAAACAGGTCATAATACTTGGCTCGAAACAAAAACGCCTTTCACTGCTACTCTCCGGTTACCCACTCAATATTCCGGTAACAATTAGTCACTGTTTTACTGCGCTGTATCGGTACCCTTCCCAACGTGTATGAATGAACTTTGACACAGTTATGGGATGAAGTTGAGTACGGTTCTGCCTCGAACGCCCTAATACCAGATAACAGCCTCTTATAACCGCACCAGCCTAAATCCCAAACAGATGGCACACAACTGGATAAAGTTTGATATTGCGTAACCGTCCGTAATGCAGTATGTCATGTCAAGAGTTCTCGAGCGCGAGATATGGCATTCTATTGTGATACATCCCACAGCATAAATGCGAACTATTTCCGACCAGGATTTAAACGCCTTAGAAATTTCGCAGAAAAAAGATCAGAATAGCTGCTTAACCCCAGTTGAGTCCATCATGTCTGCGTCACATCGCATTTTCAAGATGCGCTGCACATCTATGCCAAGTGATGAGGAAAAGGGCCTTGGTGTGGATGTCCTTGTGAAATAACACACAAACCTACACGCACATGTTTGGAAGAACGCAGACGAGAACTACATTTGGAAGGATGCAGACGATGTAACAACTGTTCCAGCAAAGCTGACCGAGTTGGCGCTTTAACTTGTTTAGTAGGCCTGCCGTAGTAACTCGATTGCCTATTCCCTGGGCCAGTTTAAACCGGTATCACACCACGGGAGAATAATATTTTCTGGTCTCCCAGATCTACTGAAGTTTATTTCCGACCGCAGGGTTTCAGATTTCCTTCCCCTCTACGCTAAACTGCTCATTAACTCAGCAAGTACTGTCACTGTTATAACGACTGCGGGCTAAATAACGAAGACCGAGCACCCTGTAAGCCAAGCCAGTAGGGTACTCATTGCTGTAGTCCGACACGCAGCCCCTACAAGATATTTTATAATACTGATTTCTATTGAATGTAGTATTATAAAATATCTTGTAGGGGCTGCGTGTCGGACTATCATTGCTGATAAATCAGTCAGCGATTCTCCACTTCTGTAGGTAAACATGTTTGGGCTGCGTCAAGTATAACATACTTTTTGGGTTATGTCAGCTACAACTGACCAAGTCCTAGCTATACAATGCCACAATCCGGTTTATGTCGTTTCATAGATGGCGAAGCCCTGTGTCACTTACCATTTTTGGGCTAACAGCTGGCGAGGCTACCTATGTCACAACCCTTTTGGGGAGGGGGGGGGGGTCAACATCAATTATAAATTTGAGGAATGCACTCTCTCTCCTTCGTCCTCGCGGTTCCCTGATCTATAGGATATGTAATGGTAGATAGATTCAAAATAAATAATGAAAAATAAGATGAAATGCCTGACAATGCCCTGTACCACAAACCTTTTTGGGCTACGTCACTTATAGATTACGAAGTCCTATGGAATGCACATAATCTTTCCCATTCTCCATAGTGCCCTGCCCTGTATGAAATATCTGATGCAGGCGCGGCGGAAGCAATTCAACATTCGTGGCCAAATCGGGGGTGAGACCGGGAGGGGGTGTCCCCCTCGCGAGAGGCGGGAGTGCGGGGGTCCTCCCCCGGAAAATTTTGAAAATTTACCATTCATTTTACGCACTTTGGCGCATTTTCGGAGAAGACTTTAGGTTGAAATTAACAATTTCTAACTCTCTCAAAGAGGCAAAAAAAGATCTTCCTCCATTATTGGTGTTGAGATGAAACCATCTTCACGTCAGCTTAAGTCAGTCAACTGTTACACCTCTGCAAGCAGCCATGCGTAAGTTGTTGCATCAATGCCAAGATGAATTGTTAAAGTTGTGGGTGCGAAACGCGGTAATTTCTGGAGCTGGTTAACGTTGTTGTTGAAAAAGAGTGGCGTATATCATATCATAACTGATAATTCATGAAGACTGTGCTGAAGCTAACAAAAATCATATGGAGGAGCAAACACAAGAAAGCAGTTTCTTTGCTTGCTCATCTGTTCGGTCTTCTCCGGCGGAGAACAGACTCGAAAAATCTGATAAATTACAGGTTTTCATACCACTTCGGAAACGGATATTGCCTGGGCTTACAAAATATATAGGTATGAATAACTTTCGTATCATCCAAGAGGTGTGGTAGATCTGTAATTTTGAACAAGTAGGACATCACATGACTCAAAAATGGCGGATTACGCGGGGGTTACGTCGGTAGACTTTAGCTGATTGGCTGACAAAGTCACGTGGTATTGATTTCTGGAAATTCCCTCTTGCAGTTGCCGAAAGTAGGCTGAAAATGGATTCACACGATCCCAGGGTCATTCTTACCGCGTATAGATGACCAAGATGATTACAGGTTGTCGTTAAGCTAGCTAGACAACGAAAAATCTTAGAGATTCCCCTAAATTCTACAGGAATACACGCTGACAAATGTGCTCAAGCACTACACATGTGTTTCGTGTTGCAATCTGAATAAAACCAGATCTTAACCCCGCCCCCCCCCCCCTCTCCCTCTGACTTGTCGCTATCAGATGGGGAGCGTTATTTTTTTAGGTCTGGTTTTAATCAGATTGTTTCGTGTTGCAACTCCTCCCAGCTGAGTACATAAGGACGATAACATGCTCCTGGATAATGATATGTTACTATGTATTTGTGATCTAAACCGCCAGTGCTTGTAGTACTGTTATCAGTACTTATCTGCTGTACTGGCTGGGCTGATCAGTGTCCAGGATAATAGGAACTGTGGGCACTCGTGCTCTGGCTCATGTAGGCACCGTCGTTATATGACTGAAAAACTGTTGAAAACGACGTTAAATTCCATTTACTCACTCACTCACTCGCCTGTATGGAAATCGTTCTCGACAGAAAGCGAGATAACGTTTTTACATATCACAAATATCATGGATGTGCAATTAAATACTTACATGCGGAATAAGTATTTTACACACTCCCCATTTAAACTCCGTCGCCCATCATGTTTTGAAGATGTTTCTTGTTGTTGTATTGGCGTGACTGCCATAGGCCTACTGTGTAGAGATATATACAAATAAAGATTGAGCGATTGATTGATCAGGAACAGTCCTCGGACTGCTTCATCTTGCAATAATACCTCGCATAATACGTACCAATCTAAGTAAACCAAGATGGTAAATCAGGGAAATACCATCTAGACGTAACGCTATGAAAACTTTGTGCGAAATGTTCGCCGATATTCTACGAGATACCATAATAAGCCAATCACGACCATTTCTGACTTTTCTCTCTGACAATGATTGACGTTTACTTCAAGGAGATTAACATCTTCGCGCGGCACCATCTTTTGATATTTTCTACCCCCTAAACAAAGCCAGACTTCGGCGGGAGTAAACTCTTTGATCTTCACGCACACTGTCTGGGAATGATGCCATATTTGGATACTGTTCCTCGATAATGTTTATATATTAGTCCACGTGCTACCGTGTGTAATTACTGTGGGCGTCATTTCAACAAGCTAGCCACCTGATTGGCTAACAAATGTAGTTTCAGATTCGCATGGGATTTATATAGGGCTGAATTCAGATATAATATTCCGTAATATTATATCTGAGTTTACTGAGATATTGAATACATACATACGGAAAACGGTCATCTGTCAATTCATTTATTGATTCTCACCAATCTGTAATGATTTTCAAATATATTTGTCTATTCGTAAAACATAGAGGTTAAAACTTCAGAACACATCTCATATCTTACAAGTTTCTGGATGTGTATCAAACTTTTCATCCAATGGCTTGACCGCATTTTTATAGCTCGGCAGCTGTTTTCGCTATTCTGATCTTTGACCTTAACAGTCTTTTTTAATGAAACAGCGGAACGTTACTACTTTTTATCTACAGTGCAATTCAGTTATGATGATTTTATCTCCGACTGTTCCATTTACTGTTTTCTATATGTGCTACCTGGTTTTCTAGATAATCCTCCATCTTCAGTTTTTAATTAAATTGTGTTTCAAAAATTACGCTGCATATTTGGTTATCAACATAACATGCAGCATTAAACTATATACTCTCTGAAAAAAGTTTCACTCAAGTAAGAGTGGAAATTGATCCCAGTCAATACTTGAGTGAAATTTTCACTCCACTTTAGTTACTTTTCACACAACTTGGGTTAAATGCACTCAACTTGAGTGACATTCACTCAAGCATAAGAGTGGCAATTGATCCCACTCAAGTTAAGTGAACTTGAGTGGTTTTAACTAAAGTTGAGTGAAAAGTAACTCAAGTTGAGTGAAAAGTAACTCAAGTTCGAGTGAACAAGTACGTTTCACTCAAACTTGAGTGGAACAGTTCACTCAAGTTTTTTTAGAGAGTAACAAAACGGATGTAGACTGACGAGTTTTTCCCGATACTGTATTTTCCTCAAAGCGCTTTCATATTTTAAGAATACTGATCAGCCATACGGATTTGATACTTTTGGAACATCATGATGTCTTGCCGGTGTGGAGGCTAAGAATGTCCGTTGACTACGAGTGTCCGGTCCCTATATCTTCTAACCCAGCTAGGACATTTTTCTCCACATTGGGGACAAGTGTCCGTCCTTGGTTGCAATAAAAAAGGATATGAAAAGAGACATAATCACCAGGATATTCTTACCCATCACACCGGTATCATTTAAAACTTTTGACCGCTTCTCTTTTGCAGGAAACTAACCTATGTGTTTATGTATACTATGATTGTTGATTGTTTATGTTGAAATTGGTGCTAATGCTGTTATATGGAATATGGGATAGGTCTTTGAATTATGGACGCGGGAATTCTTTAATGGACGATGGTTGAATATTGAATGACGGACTAGACGCTTGTGTTCTATGAAGCGCTTTGAGGTGAATACAATATCGATAAACACTCGCCGTGCTAAATTCGTATAGTATTGTGGGGTGAGTAGTAGTATCTACCATTTACAGGTCTCATTTTGACGAGTGCGCAGGTGTTTCTGCGCAGATTTGTGGCGGAAGTGTGGAGGGTCGGGGGATTCCCCAGTGGGGGTTTCCCATGACGATCACGTGATCAAGGCATGTGAACAGGGGTCACAGGGGTCATTGTGGGTGGTGGTGGAGGTGGTGGGACCAAAATGGCGGCTTGTGGGTGGTGGTGGAGGTGGTGGGACCAAAATGGCGGCCTTGTGGGCGGTGGGGAGGTCACGGGGAGAAAAAACCCTCACATTACCCTCAAAAAACCTCTAAGCCATACAATAGTAATAAACATAATCTATAGGTGTTGTACCATGTTAATAGGATCAGTTTAGCATCTGTACCACCCTAGGGTCGAGTGTTTATTGTCCCGTGTATCTCCGCAGAAAATCAACAAACAAAATGGCGGCTCCAGGATGGTGTGGGGACGCCCTTCCCACATCTTGGCATCGACCGTAGCGCCATCTGCACACATTGACGCAAGGGAGACAACTCGTGTGGCCCAAGGATATGGAAATAGCCGTGTTGGAGCTAGGGGAGTGACTACTGGTCCAGTGGGGTCGAGTGATGTATCAATGTGAAGCTTATGTGAAGGGGCATGTAATGGGCTGGGTGTGGGGTTGACATAGCGGCCTTCTGCGCATGCGCGGTGGCCGAAGGGTATGAAAATAGCCGTTTTGAGAGCTAGGGGAGTCCCTCATGGTCCAGTGGGGTCGAGTGAGGTATCCAAGTGAAGCTTAGGTGAGGGGGCATCTGACTGGACTAGCGGCTTGGGCGTTGTCACCATTCTGCGCATGCGCGGTGGCCCAAGGGTATGGAAATAGCCGTGTTGGGAGCTAGGGGAGTTACTACTGGTCCAGTGGGGTCGAGTGAGGTATCAAAGTGAAGCTTAGGTGAAGGGGCATCTGACTGGACTAGCGGATCGGGCGTTGTCACCATTCTGCGCATGCGCGGTGGCCCAAGGGTATGGAAATAGCCGTGTTGGGAGCTAGCGAAGCCAATAATGGTGCAATGGGGTCGTATGAGGTATCCAAGTGAAGCTTAGGTGAAGGGGCATCTGACTGGACTAGCGGATTTGAAATAGCGTCATTCTGCGTATGCGCGGTGGCCCAAGGGTATGGAAATAGCCGTGTTGGGAACTAGCGAAGCCAATAATGGTGCAATGGGGTCGTATGAGGTATCAAAGTGAAGCCTAGGTGAAGGGGCATCTGACTGGACTAGTGGGTGTGAACTAGCGTCATTCTGCGCATGCGCATAGACGTTTTTGGGATGTAGGGGAGTTACTCATGGTGCAATGGGGTCGAGTGAGGTATCAAAGTGAAGCTTAGATGAAGGGGCATCTAATGGGTTGGGTGTGCGGTAGCCATTCTGCGCATGCGCAGATGCAATGCGGAGCTCTCGTCCAATCAGAAGCGAGTATTTCAAATCCGCCACGGAGCTCTCGTCCAATCAGAAGCGAGTATTTTGACCCGGTGCATTATGGGACATATCCAAGATGGCGGCACGTATGTTCAAGATGGCGGCACATCCGGTGTCGAAAACTGGCCATTTTTGTCGGGATGGGGTCACCTAGTGTCGAAAACTGGACCCTGTATGGGTCCCGCTAGACGTGTTGGAGCTAGGGGAGCCACGAATGGTCCAATGGGGTCGAGTGAGGTATCAAAGTGAAGGGGCATCTGACTGGACTAGTGGGTTTGAACTAGCGGCATTCTACGCATGCGCAGTCTGACCGTAGTATAGAAATAGACGTGTTGGAGCTAGGGGAGTTACTACTGTGTCGATGGGATCGAGTATCCATGTGAAGCCTAGGTGAGGGAGTTACACTAGGGTGTCGTTTCCATTCTGGTGCGCAGGTCACGTGGTGGGGTTGTGACGTCACTTCCGGGTTTTTCACTAAAAGACTACCTCCAAACATAGAAGAGTTCCCATGTTTTTCCCCTTAGACGTCCGTATGTTCAACCGCCGGCACTTTTCCACTGGCCTGGCCCCAGCGCGAGCGGCGCGCGCGTCATCACGCGTCATCCCCGGAAGTGCGCGTCATCCCCGGCAGTGCGCGCGTCGTCCCCGGCAGTGCGCGCGCGCGGGTCAAAAGGTCAAAGGTCACCTCCAGGTCAGACGGTCCAATATGAATAACGACAAGTTCAGCAATGTTCATACAGTTTATTATCCCCAATGTTACATCATACCCAGGCTGGGGGAGCCGCCCTGGGTATGCTAAGTATGTTCACAGCAAAACAAAATTGAAATATCAAACACCATGTTTTAACGCACCGTCACATTTAATGTTTACTGAGCTCAAGTCAATGATCAGCATGTAGACATGTACGGCATGTTATGGTATTCATCAGTGCACGAGTGACGCATTCAACCCATGGCGGTGGTGAATCACCTTGGTAAGGAAAAATGTAACATTGGTCACCCTCTTCACTGTCCACTTGGTGTTGGGTCGTTGTTGTTGGGCCCATCCCAAGACATCCAATTGTTCCACTTGGTCCAGCATCATCTCTAGTGACCTCCGGTCAATGATGGTAAACGGTTGGTCGTACACTGGGTGGAGGGCACTGGAATAGAAATTGCGCAATTCACCCGTCACCTTATGGCATAAGATGTACCCAAATGCTACATTTAATGTGAAGGCCGTAGGTTGGTCATTGAAGATGGTTTCCACGTAGCTGCGTAGACGGGTGAGCTTGGTCAGTGGGAAATTGTAGATATCTTGAATAGGGCGATGACGGTGGGAAACAGTACCGTGTCATGGTCCAATGGCGCCGAGAGATGTCACTCTCTGGATGATATTCGGGTAAGAGATCGCTAGGAACATTTATGGGCTCGTCCAGAAAATGTTCGATGTATGACGTATCACTCGAAACCGTAACGGTGGGGTCCGGCTGGAAATCCAGGCTCTTCCCAACTGTGGGTATAGGCGGGCTCTCCGTCATCGCATCACCAGTGGCGTTCGTCTCCCCGGGCTTATCTTCACTGGGTCTGACCTTCCGCGGCTCCTCTTCAGTAGGAAGTTGTCGCCAAAACCGTGGAGACGGAGCATGAATCAACCGTTGGTGTCGCAGCAACTGACTGCTTCGTTTGAAGAGTTGACCACAGTCCTTACATTGTTCCGTCGCGCCCTCGTGGAATGAACGTTCGTGGCGCAGTAAAGCATCTTCCCGATTAAATGACCGTGCGCAGGTTATACAAGTATACCGTGCATCGTTGTGGATGGAGGCCTCGTGGCGTCGCAAATCTTCTGGGCGAGTAAACTGCTTCTGGCAAGTAGTACAAGTGAACATCTTGGTGGTTGACAGACTGTCTGATGAAACGGCAAGGTCGCTTCCCTTTTATAGCACGCTAGCTGGTAATCCAAGTCGAGGATCGAGACTGTACTGGTGTACTGGTGTACGACTGAGCCGCATTACGCAGACGCGAAGTACCCGGATGATAGACACGGACGTCACCGATCCGAAAAGACACGGACTTTACCGAAAATACACGCACTTTAACGAAAAGACACGGACGTACCCGAAAAGACACGAAGGTGAACGCCATTGTGGGAAACCCCCACAGACAGGTCAGTACATGCATTCCTATGATGTTCACGCATAATAAAAAGGATTGACCTGTAATCTGTGTTGTTGTTGTTGTTGCTCCCTTTTTGGACTAACCCATCAGAATAGTACGTATCACGGACTACACCCGTAGAGCTACATCTGGTCTATAAAACACGTCCCTCTGGATCCTACACCTTCATTTCTACGGTTGCAGAGCCATGGCGGAGATCCAGCCCCATGCGACTCGCATTTTACAGTATGCCACCGTGGTGAATTCATTCACGGGTTACCGAGCAGTGGTCCGGTCCATGTTTGCAGATGGCGACGACAACGAGGGACGACGCCAGATCCTGAACGAGTTCACAGAAGCGGTCCTCCACAGAGTGCACTCGATGGAGAGGCGTGCCATCACTCACCACTACTGGACTATGACAGCCATCCTTGATGCTCGGGCTATGGACCACGAGCGCTCACGCCGCAACCAGCACCGGCTGGTTGGCCTCATACTAGTCTGTGCCCTATTCACCCTGGCGCTGTGGTATTGACACTATAAATACCAGGGTCAGACAGAGTGTGTGTCATTCACCGTTCGACATTTGGAGCAAGCATGTCATCCGACCTACGAGCCATCCTGCTCCTTACACCCCAGGTGGGGTTACACGTCTATGAAGATAAAGTCATCTGGTGGAAGACCGTGGAGATATTTGCTGGGCGCCCGCTGAGACCGTATCGAATACGGTGACACTACCTCGTGACGGCTGGACCAAATTTAAACGGATGTTGAGCGGTGAGCTCGACGGACACCTCATCCACATAGACAATGCCATCTACGTATACCGTACCTCCCTCTTCCTACGCCTGGGCCGCTACCAAGACCCCACGCGAGGCTTCACCCTAGACCCCGCTCTGTGGTCAGCCTTGGAGAATGTGGTGCCTATTGTGGACCAGCTGTTTACACCGGACGAGCGATCATCAGACCAGTTGGCGTGGGCTCGTGCTATGGAGGACGCGCTGGCTGAACCCCATGAACAACTACATGAACCCGACGACGACGATGCCATTGATTACCCGGCTAGACTCAGTCAGCCCAGTGACATGACCACCTGATCCTTTGATCTCACGGGGTTGTCCCTATAAATACGAGAGACAGTCAAATCTGGTACCATTCACGTACTGACCATGGCGGAGCATATGATACTGGCGTATCTCAGCTTGACCCCGAGGTTTTCCTGCACGTGTATGCGGATAAGGTCGATATCATGGAGGAGGTGGGAGACATCTGTGATGCGGACCCTACACAACCGTGCCCGGCTCACATTCGTCTGTCCCGGAAGGGCTGGACCAAATTCAAACGGGTGTTGTCTGGTGAACTGGACGGCGATCTCATCCACTTGTGTCACGATGTGTATATCCGACGCGGCCCTTTCTTTGCTCAATTGGCTCGGCTAGATGGGGGTACAGTGCATTTTACCCTTCACCCTGATCTATGGTCTGCATTGGAAGATGCCGTGGTAGATGTGGATGAAGTGTTTATCAAGCGGTTATCAGACGAGTTGGACTGGTCATTGACCATGGACACTGTGAAAGCCAATGAAGAAAATCAGAAAGAAACTCCGGCCCAAGATATACCCGTTATAAATAAACGATAGAGCCAGGGTCCATCATCATTGTGTCATCATGAAGCGCTGGGAGAAGGTGTTGGATAACTTATACTACAATCCCGACAGTCCGGCGGCCTATAGTGCATTGTCGGCTCTCTATCGAGCGGCCAAACCCCAGGGGATACAACGTGCTCAAGTCCGAGATTGGTTAAGAAAACAAGACACCTATACCTTACATCGAGCTGTCCGTCGCCATTTTCTACGGAACCGGGTCATCGTGGAAGGAATAGATGCCCAGTGGCAAGCGGATTTGGTCGATATGAGCGCCTTTGCCAAACACAATGATGGGAATCGGTATATCTTGACGTGCATCGATATCCTATCCAAGTGTGCGTGGGTGGTACCCATCCGGACGAAAACGGGGGCGAATCTCATAGCGGCGTTCAAAGACATCTTCAAGACCGGGCGCATACCTTTGTATTTGCACACCGACGAAGGCACGGAATTCCTCAACAGACCGTTCCAAGCCTTTCTCAAGAAACAGAAGGTCTTCTTCTTCCATACGTACAACGAGACCAAGGCATCCGTGGTGGAAAGGTTCAACAGGACATTTAAAGGTCGCATGTATAAATATTTCACCTATAAGAATACAAGGCGGTACATCGATGTTCTCCCGAAACTGGTGAGGGGTTACAATCGAGCCTATCATCGAAGTATACAGAGCCCCCATTACCGTGACCCAACGCAATGAAGCCCAAGTCCGGCGTGTCTTGTACCCCAGGCCATCGCAGCGAACGACGAAGGAGATGTTCAAGGTCGGGGACC
>JAVTVY010042273.1:0-18246 GCA_036873755.1 Hanleya hanleyi
GCCCCTCATCTGGGTGCCTGTCTTCCTACCCCTCATCGGGGTGCCCCTGGTGTGGGTCCCCGTCCGGGTTGCGCTGTGGTGTGTTCGCTTCATGAGTAGACACTGACACTCTAGCCTCTGTGCACCCTATAGATATAGTACTTCATCTACCATGGGGATTACTTTTTCCAAGGCTGTCCATAGATCAGGGTCCAGAGTAAAACCACCTCGCTTCAGACAGAGGAGTCGAGCAAAATAGGGACCGCGGAAAATGTAGACGTCGTCACAAAGGTGAATGCTATCACCGTCGAGGTCACCCAATAACACCCGTTTCAAGGTAGTCCACCCTTCCGGGGATAAAGAGACACGCGCTGGTTCAGACGTACACCAACACCTACTGTCGTCATCCATGAGCTCCACGCGTTTGGGATACAACAATAGGGTGCAGTCCGGTGTAAGAGTGCGGGTAGCTACAGAGTTCGCCTCGGGATGCAGTACGTCGTGGACGTCGGTGATAATAGCTTTCAGCGCCTGCCATAATGCCGGACGGAGTATGATAGAGGCACCACCACGCTGTTCTAACCGGGGAAAAAAAGAATCATCTCTACCACTTCGTAGGTAGACACCGACTCCCACGTGCATGAAATCGACTTCGGGATCTTTTCCCTGTAACAACCGTGTCAATAGATTCCAGCCTGCTATGGTTAAACATAGCTTCACCTCTCGGGGATGTTCTTCGATGAGCTGCAGTTGATGGTCATAGACGATGAGGATGACGTCAGGCGTGAGTTGGAAGAAGGCAAGCTCCCCAAGTGCTCCGTGCGCTGCCATGGTGGTGAATGACAAAACACCGACGAGGCAAGTCTGTATATATCGAAGGGGATGCACTTCTCCCCTGCGTGAAAGTCCGTGATGACTCGTGTCTATTAAAAACCCCTAGTCCGTAGCCGTACACGTTATAGGGTTTTTTTTCGCACCTCTCTTTATCCGTACCCGTATACGTTATAGTTTTTTATTTTCCACCCTCTACCTTCGTGAAAGTCCGTGATGATTCGGGCTGTAATGTTATAAAGATAGGAATGGATTTAACCTAGGAATTGGCCATAGACGAATTTTGCGCAAAATCTGAGGATTGTAAATTAACCCAGGAAGGGTTAGGCGCGCGGACCTCGGCGTAGACACCTTGTAGGCCACCAATCAGCGACGTGTACATCCATTCTAATGTTATATCAATAGACGCAATCATTTAACATGGGAATTTGCTATAGCGAATTTCGTGTAAAATGAAGGGATTCTGACGTCACCCAGAATGCATCACTCGCGCCAATACATAGCTGTACATGCATTGGGGCTAGAGAAAAATGTTTCAGGGCCAACCCTAATGTTATAAAGATAGGAATGGACTTTAACCTAGGAATTGACTATAGGTGAATTTTGCGCAAAATATGAGGATTGTAAATTAACCCAGGAAGGGTTGGGCGCGCGGACCTCGGCGTAGGCACCATGTAGGCCACCAATCAGCGACGTGTACATCCATTCTAATGTTATAAATAGACGCAATCATTTAACATGGAGTTTGCGATAGCGAATTTCGTGTAAAATGAAGGGATTGTAAATTAACCCAGGAAGGGTTGGGGCGCGCTATATTGGCCAATCAGCAGACCCGAATAAGAGCCAATCCGCTGTCGATAAAAAGAGCCAATCCGCTATCGCTAAAAAGAACCAATGAAGCCAGCATCACCTACGTTGAAACAGCCAATGAAAATCTACTGTATTTCAGTATAAAGTCAGCGGGAGCGTGGTGAGCGTCATTCCAACCACCTTTCACATACTATCAACACGTATTGAAGAAGAAGAAGAAAAATGATGAACAGCAGGGTGCGAGTGGCAAAAATGTCCACAACAGGAGCTTCGGGGAGGATGGCGGTGGCACGGAGGGAGATAGCCCGGAGAGAAAAGAACAGGATGATCAAAGCCATAACAGATTTCTGGTTGGGGGAAGTGCGTGAATGGTGCCGACAAGTAGATAACCATTTTACTCCGGAGGCAGCCAGGAATCTGCGTGCCCTGATCGTGCTGGCCAGGACGGTCAGCGATGAGGCCTGGTTGATACATCTAAAGGCAGCGATGGAGGAATTACATCCACCTCCTCCTGCTCCACAACAACAACAACAACAACAACAAGAGCCGGAATTCGTCGACATCACCACCATACCACCAGGAAATTTGCTCCAAGATCTGCCCATTAGTGATGTCGACGAAGAGCCACAAGAACAACATCAACACCGGTACACCTTGCAACCTTGGCGGTACTTTTCAGTGAGCGATTTTACGGAGTAGACAGGCAAACTCCCCCTGAATAAAACAGGGTAAACAAATTGACCTCAACGGCCCTTTTCAGGGCCAACCAAAGGCCCTTTTCAGGGCCACCCCAATCTACCGAAAGGGGGAACTTCTAACTTGGCACATTCAATTCAAATCAGGTCATACATCATCTCCTGTATATTCTATATAATTACCAATCTCCAACTCCAAAAAACAATCCCTGTCCCCTCAACGACCCTTTTCAGGGCCAACCCCTTAAAATCTTCCAACATACAGGGGTTTTTTTCTCAGTGTTTTAGGGCCAACCCATGCAAAAAATTTGTACAAAATCAGGGGATTGTAAATTAACCCAGGAAGGGTTAGGCGCGCGGACCTCGGCGTAGACACCTTGTAGGCCACCAATCAGCGACGTGTACATCCATTCTAATGTTATATAAATAGACGCAATCATTTAACATAGGAATTTGCTATAACGAATTTCGTGTAAAATGAAGGGATTCTGACGTGATCCAGAATGCATCACTCGCGCCAATACATAGCTGTACATGCATTGGGGCTAGAGAAAAAATGTTTCAGGGCCAACCCTAATGTTATAAACATAGGAATAGATTTTAACCTGGGAATTGACTATAGGTGAATTTTGTACAAAATATGAGGATTGTAAATTAACCCAGGAAGGGTTGGGCGCGCGAACCTCGGCGTAGGCACCTTGTAGGCCACCAATGAGCGACGGGCATTATTCGGTTTACCGTACATTCATACTAATACCTGGCCGCTGTTAGTAGGAAGTTTTTCCATTGACTCAGTGTTATTTACCTATTGTTACCTAGGTGTGTGTGTGTGTGTGTGTGTGCATGTGCAGGACTTGGTGTTATTTTTGTGCTTTGAGTTACAAGTTTCCTCTTTCGGAAAGATTGGGTGACCCTGAAAAGGGCCTTTGGAAGATGTAAGGGGTTACATCGTTGGGACCAGGTCGGGTTGCCTTCTCAGAGTACACACCGGGCATTTCAACGCTATGAGTTTACACACTATGGGGTTGTGATGGCCCGTGTGAATTTTAAACTACAACAAGACCTACATAAGGAAGAAAGTAAATGAAACTGCAGCGTGTGTACCAACGAGGAAAGCCTGTACGCCCTATTTCCGTGCGGGCATTTATGCCTATGTGAAGAATGCTGGGTAACCCTAACATGTATAGGGGACACGTGCCACTGCGCTGAAACGGACGAACAACATTTAAAGATCAAGTGTCCCGTGTGTAGGAAGCAGGTGTCCGGGGTAAAGAGAATCTACCGCTCGTAAAAAAAGTGTCGTAACACTTTTCAAAGGCCCTTTTCAGGGCCACCCAATGTTTTCGAAAGAGAACTTCTAACTGAAAGCACAACACCAGCTCCAATCACCACACTCAATGAACACTAACACTCATTTTTGAATTTTCTACTATTTTTATTAACACAATAGAATGAACGTGTTCACCACAGTAGACTCTGGGTATTGAATTTAATACAATTATACGCTATGAAGGCGCTTCAATGCACATAGAATGAACATAGAGAATGAACATAGAATGTAGGAATACGATAATATCTGAATGTTTTCAATGCAACAAGACTTGAAAATGTTCAATATTTATACAACAAGACTAACACAATAGAATTAACGTCTTCACCACAGTAAAACTCTGGGTATTGAATTTTTAATACAATTATACGCTATGAAGGCGCTTCAATGAACGTAGCATGTAGGAATACGGTAAATGTCTGAATGTTTTCAACACAAGACTTGAAATGTTCAATAGTTATGCAACAAGACTTATTTGAACTCATCATCGTCTTTCCGCCCCTGGTGCACGTAGATGTAGGTAGCAATCTGTTCACGTGGAATTCTGGGAGCACAGGCAGCTTCCAATGCCAGGGCAATTTGCTCCTCGGTCACGTCCTGCAGTGCCTCAGTGATCAGCGCGTATGATGGTATTATATTGTCCAGACACGTATGCATGTTTATCGGACTGTTGTTCACACAGCCTGCACATGCTTCGATACGCAAGTGTCGAATGCGAGGTCTGACATGATCCATGAATGTGTCGATGTACTTCTTACAAATATACTGAGTCACCTGGTCAGACAGGGCTTCATGAATTATAGCTGTGAGACTCTGCAACTTGCGCCACGCCGTTATTTTCAAGGTGACGCCCTGAGGACAAGGAACACGCTCTTGCGTATCTGACCTCATTTTCCATTTCCGTATATGCACCAGGAGCTGGTCGTTGAATGTACCACAGCTGACAAAGATGTCGTCACCCACATAAAATTTCACTTCGTCACTCCCCTGCTGGTCAATGACCGCATTGACGGCGTAATCAATGGTCTGTAGTTTTACCCAGGTGTAGAACGTTAAGGCGATATGCCTAGCTGGTCTGTCGTTAAAGGCCGGTGCGTTAAAATGCACTTCTTCGTCTTTGACACTCACAGTTAAATAGGCTGAGAGCTCCCAAATGTTCGTGTGGGCTGCCTGGTAGGCCTGCTGGATAATGTTATTGATCTGCTGCACAGACATAGGAAGTTGCACCTCTTCTTCTTCTTCTTCTTCTTCTTTCACTGGCTCAGGTACTTGCTGGGGCACTGGCTGAAGCACTTGCTCAGGTATTTCTAAAGGTGTTAGTCGGGGCCGTTTGGGTCGTGCACCGCGTTTGGCAGGTACATCAGACTCTGGGTGCGTACGTTTGCTAGCTGTACGCTCTTCGGTGGAGTCCATGACTAAGATATCATCATCTTGTACAACGTGGACTTGAAGTAGATCTGCTAGTTCTTCATTTCCCGTCTTCTTCAGCCCCTCCACGAAGGCTAGAACTGCATAGGGGCCAGAGCGCTGTAGACCGTCGATGAGGGCTCTGTTTTGTTGTGAAGTGGTTTTCTGAGCCATGATATCTTCGACACGCTGTTTCAGGAGTATGTTTTCCTCCATAAGCAAATCACATAGTTCAGCCACATGCTGCATTTCATCAATGAGGCGAACACGGTACTGTTGAAGCTTCACTCGCTGGGGTGACTCCATGACTGTAGGCTCAGGCTGGTCAAAAACGGTGTAATAAGCTGGTGAAATTGCACTGGTAAAATGAAAAGCTTCTCCACGTCTCATACAGGCAGGCAAGCAGGCAGGCTGGCTAGAGGTGAGGCAGGCAAACAGGCAGGAAGGCAGGCAGGCAGGCAGGCAGGCTGGTCAGGTCAGTCAGAGTGCTCCGTAAGGTAGTGCAATGAATACACCCAACCACTAAAAATCATCCCCTTTTATACGTTTTTTCTACAACATGGCCGCCTAAAAACACAGCCATTTTCCAACATGGCCGTCTAAAAACACAGCCATTTTAAAACATGGCCGCCTAAAAACACAGCCATTTTAAAACATGGCCGCCTAAAAACACAGCCATTCTAAAACATGGCCGCCTAAAAACACAGCCATTTTAAAACATGGCCGCCTAAAAACACAGCCATTTTAAAACATGGCCGCCTAAAAACACAGCCATTTTAAAACATGGCCGCCTAAAAACACAGCCATTTTCCAACATGGCCGCCTAAAAACACAGCCATTTTAAAACATGGCCGCCTAAAAACACAGCCATTTTAAAACATGGCCGCCTAAAAACACAGCCATTTTAAAACATGGCCGCCTAAAAACACAGCCATTTTAAAACATGGCCGCCTAAAAACACAGCCATTTTAAAACATGGCCGCCTAAAAACACCGCCATTTTAAAACATGGCCGTCTAAAAACACAGCCATTTTCCAACATGGCCGTATAGGAAAAATCCCAGTACATCAACACACACCAACAAGTCTAGACATGTACCAAAGGCCACGCCTCTACTCTGGCACATCGAATTGTCTCCCTTGCGTCCAAAGTGTACAGATGGCGCCACCATCGGAAGTTGTTACGTCATAGTTACATCCGGGTGAAATTTGCTCTGAAATGGCTTTTACCTACTACTTGCATGAGCTATTTTATTTCACATCAGATCATTCTTCCCTAATGTACTATGTAGTTTACTTCGGAGAACCTGGCACAAATAAACAAAATGGAAAATCTGACCGAAAAATCGACCAAAAAGTCATATTTAGAATATGACGTAACTGCGAAGTGTTCAAGGATTGACTTTTTTGGATTTTTGCACTTTCTAGCAGAGCGGAACCCAAGATATATTTTGGGGGCTTTTAGAATCAAGGAGTGAAAAAATATTTAGTGGGGAGGAGGCGTCTCTTGCCAGGCCTTGGCAGGCCTCAAACAGTCAAATACCCTAGGTCAGGAAGAGTTATATTACGATGCAAGTAATTCAGTTAAATTGGTCGGTCTGTTTATTCCCAATACCGACAGATATATTTACGATCGCTAAAGATCAGAAATAAATTTTTGGAAGCCAGTGCTTCCATGCACCAGACAACATTATCCGTCTTTTATACTGTGTTCCTTGAGACATGTCGCTTTTGCGACTCGGTTGTACGTGTTTCGGCTTTGATGTTTCAAACAGCTATTCGGGTCATTATAGTGAAACGGCAACGCGATTGAAACATGTCACAACCCTCAAATAGCTGTATTCTCACGTCTTTGAGACATGTTTTCATGGGAAAACAGAGTGAAACATGTAGCATTATGAAGCATCTCACATGTTACCCATCTCAAAATGAAACGTTAAACATGTAACCACTTTTTGTAGTGTATATATATGAAGTTAATATCGTAATTCGAATGCAGGTCTTCGAATAAAATGAGCCCCCAGTTTCAAACCTTTAACTTTCGCGAAGTTCTAAATTTTTCACTCAATATTCTACTTTGTCTGGTAGAACCTCTTCAACAAAATATGGTGCCGCTTTTTTCGAATTTTGGCCCGGATATTTTTCAGTGCATTGTTGTTTTTGTTTTTTTTTAATTGATCAAAATCGGATAAAATATCACAGCAACCAGAACATCGTTTTGAAAACCTGAAATACCGCCGTATTTTCTTTAAGTGGTTCAAAACAGCCATGCCAAAGTTTGAATCTTCATGATGAATGTTTTTTAAGAAATAAACGGTTTGCTTCATAAAACTGGAGAAGTCAGATGATAAACAAATTCGAGTTTATTAACAAGTGTAAATGACCAGCTTAGATTGGTAACCTCTCAATCCGGCTAAATTTGGGCCAATCCTATTAAGAGTTTGAAGGCTAAAATTTTTACCTAAGAAAACATTTATTAGCTAAATAACATCATCTGGAGAAAGAATCGATGTAATACATGACTTGCCAGTCGTCTGAAAATGGCAAAAAAGAAGAGTTATTGTCCCTTTTTCAGGAACAAGATTTGGATATAGCAATGCCTTCAACATGAGCCTCGGGGAAAATCACCTTCATAAGTTTGTTTATAGACAGTGACGGAAGGCAACAGGGACCTGAAATATCACTGAACTGTTCTAGAGTGAAAGAAGTCTAGAGGTATCATGTAAAAAATCCTTTGCAATAACTTTTTTCAGCAATTTTCAGTCTGTGGTATACTGACAGCATGCGTGAGGCAAAAGTTTACTCGTGGTTCGCATTGCAATATGGGAAGGAATCATGGCGGTTTTTGTTATTTTTAGGCCACCGGCAAGGCGTGTATTCACAGATGGGAATGCATATAATAATCGTTAATATTTACCTTTTCACGAAGCTGTGGACTACTTTATCCACGGATATCAAAGCATGATTTCTTGGCTTTAGCTTAGAGTGGATTTAGCCTAATTTAGCCTGGACTTCGCTTTTGATGTAGCTTTCTATGATAAAGATATTACCCACTTTCTTTAAATGTCTAAATATTCTATATCTTTTTCGGTCATTCGTTTTTTGTGTAATTTACCATCAAGTCGAAGAACGAATTGCTGTCCAAAAAATACAAACCCAACTCTTCCTAAACTTGAGTTATTAGGTGTTTGTTAAAAAAAAGATAATAATAATAAATAATAATAAATAAAATAAAAATAAAAAAGACATAGAACAGACGATTTCCAGGCATCGTTATTGTTACAAGTTGGGCAATGTATCACACAACTGGTGAAAAAAACCTGGCTTCTGACGTGCATTCATTAAAAAAGGTGATGCCGTTACATGATGTGTATCACTTAATGAACAATAGTGGCACCAGCCGTTTCCACGTATTTGGCTCTAATCTTGATAGACTAAAAATACCGCAGGCCTACAAATGTGACTGGACATGATATTATACATACACTGACAATGAAACAATTACATACTTCAGGGGCCCTTTATTGTAAAATACCAGCCTCGAGATATAGATTGCATAATAGTTGCTATAAAGGTTGTCCTTCGCGCCTGTATACTCATTCCCAGAAGTATCCGAGAGGAAGATATTTTCAACAGCATTTGACAGTGAAAAGGTTACGGTTGCGGTGAGTAACTTTTCTCACTTTTTTGCACATATTCCATGTAAGTACATGTAGATCGTCATGTCAACCGATGACTGTTTTAGGATTCTGCCAACATGGGAAATTGTTAATCACCGTTGAACTTAAACATGTCCTCTGGTGTAACCAACTGTTCACGCCTTCCTCCATTCCTGTCGCTATCCAACTCAGTTTGCATGCCAGTTAGGACACACACCTGCCGGGTTGTAGACAAAAAAACAATCCCTCCTCACGTTCTCTCCCCTAGATTTTATCCAATTCGGCATACAGGTGCAGCCGTGAAGAGCTGATGTCTCTGCAATCCGTTTTGAGTGACCCGACAAAGATTAAAGCATGCATATCACGTGACCTGATTGACTGGTAATCATTTCCAGTATTTCAACGGAATTCCCTGAAAAATGAGTCTGAATAGGTCGGAAAATCCGATCACCCGTTGTATTTGAAGACTGATTATATACAGTCATCATCTCCTCAGGGTTAACTGTTTGCCGAACGAGATGAAAATTTAGTAGGCCTATCACAGATAATCTACATGTGGTGAGCCGTGCGTGTAAATCGATACACCGGGATCAAGGATATATATAGGGGACAGAAAAGGGGAAGGGGTTTTTTTATTGGCGGGATGGAGCCGTATGTACGGCCATCTAGGTTAGTGATCCTGAACTGACGTGCAAACCACAGTTGCCTGGCCTGTGGGATATTGGATGGTAGATGTCTACGTATACGTAATGAAAAATTGTATTATATATTATCAATAAATCATGAAAATTAATTTAAAAAAAAAAATCAAATGGATTATTTTAAAATAGTTTTCCAAATGTTTCTTTCTTTCATCTTGAATCAAATAAAGTCATTCTCTTTGATGTCAAGCCAAGTTACCAAAGCTTTAATTTTCTACCATACCCTGACCTCTATGACATAGAAAAAAGTCTTATTTGCCATAAAGGTCAGGGTATGGTAGAAAATTAAAACTGTAGTAACTCGGCTTGATATCAATGTGAATGAGTTTATTTGAGTCAAATTGAAAGAGAGAAACATTTAGAATTTTTTTTTTATAAATATTTTTTTATTATTATTAATCTTCATAATTTATTGAAAATATACGTAGACATGTACCATCCAATATCCCACAGGCCAGGCAACTGTGGTTCAACTGGGCTAGTAAGAGACTAACTTTATATGTTCATTTTGGATTTCTCTTGCTCATATTTTTATAAAATATACGGTATTTTCATATTGACAAGGTAATTCTTTATGGACAATGGTTGGTAACATTATGTCGGATTCATATTAATGTATTAGTTAGATTATCGGACTTAGATCCGTGGTGTTGGGACGATGTATCTATACATGTATGTAGCGTTTGTATTCGATAACTACCGGTACTGGCTCGACGTCTCTATTTATTTTCTCGAATCACTATAGTATTTTTCTTATAATTAGTCGTGGGTTTGAGGGCTTCTGTAAAATTAGCCGTATGGTTAAAATCAATTTTCTTTTTTAGATCGTATATAACAAAGTTATATCTATAGAATGTCATACCACTCTCCGTGATAACTGCTACAAAACTTGAGTTTTAGAGCTTTTTTGTACTATCCGGGTTAAATGCCATAAGGGTTGTTCACGTGAATCTTCACCAATACATGGTATGTCGTCATAATCTATTCCATTTTCTCTGGCCAAAGGGAAATAGGCGGGGTGAGCTATTCAGTTCTATATATGGGAAAGTGTCCTCAATCGATGTTACCTTCACAAGGACAGGGGCAATGCCTCCATGAGTGACTGCATGAATTAAAATGACAACTTCACACGATCTTTATTTCAATGACGGTGTAATCTATGGATGGCCGTATGACCTATATTTACATTTTTATAGCAAATATCCCATTATTGATCCAGTCGATTAGAGTCGGACATCATCAACGGTATTGTAAGTGTATAGTTTAATTTGATTGCTCTCTCGTTAATTACATTTGTAAACCTACGATGCGTCGAAGAGACAAACAGAGCAACCCTTGAATGACATCTCGCCCCGCCTATTGCCCTTTGGCCAGAGAAAAAGGAATAGATTATGACGACATACCATGTATTGGTGAAGATTCACGTGAACAACCCTTATGGCATTTAACCCGGGTAGTACAAAAAAGCTCTAAAACTCAAGTTTTGTAGCAGTTATCACGGAGAGTGGTATGACATTCTATAGATATAACTTTGTTATATACGTTCTAAAAAAGGAAATTGATTTTAACCATACGGCTGATTTTACAGAAGCCCTCAAACCCGCGACTAATTATAAGAAAAATATAGTAAATGATTTTTTCTAAACTAATCGGTAATCCGAAATAACTTTTGAGGATTTAAATTGTTTATTCGACAACAACAACAACTTACAGAATTGGCTATGTAATCAAAACCTTTACTAACTGCACAAAGAGGTGCATGGTGTTCGTATATGTATTAAAGAAACCGAGTCATTGGGAATTCAAGTCGATTGGACATCGAATCATACGGAAATGGCCGAGTGCAGCCCACATTAATTCTGGGAACAGGGCTTAATTTGCTCGCTCGGCAGATGGTAGAGAGCTACACTTGGTAGCTAAACTTCAACCACATATAGAGGCAGACATACACCACTGATCCTCGAGAATAGAACAACCTCACAACAGTTTGAGAAAAAATAGAGCTCTAAACAAAAATAAAAAAATCCCGACAAATCACTCCGATCACCGATCAGGTCCGTTTTCACTTTGGTACAATTGATTCTTTGTTATCAGCTGAGGTGAAAACACAGTTTGACTAAAGTCATAGAGTCAAGCAGAACATACCCAACGACTGCGTGTAGGGTGACGTGTTCTCTCAGTAGTTACATAACTCCTCCTGATATGGCGGTTAATTTGGTAAGATACATTGACAGCCAATCAATGACTCACTCATTCGGCTCATTTCGAAATTCAAATGAATTCGAGGTCAAGAACGCCCACACCCATGCCCACACGGTCCAGTTTTAATCCGATTAAAGAACTCCTTCACTGTTGCACATGAGCGAACTACTTTTGATATGCTCTGCCCCCATATAGTGAGGTGGCTTAGCAAACAGATCGTGACACGCTTGGCACCAAACTTGGCACTTGAGGCATACAGAACAATATCAGAAAGGGTTCCCCTTGCTCTGGCTTGTGTGATGCCCACTGGTCCCCAAAAGGGCATCCAAGGGAAAATATTATCGTTGAAAATAGCTTCCCAATAGCTTCCTGATTTTCGTTAACCTTGAACCTACGAAGCTGAAACTTGCCACACTCTATCTTTTGTTCCAGCGCTACCATAAGATCTTACAAAATTGAAGATGGCCTCTATGATGATATCACAGTGACGTCATAATATAAAAATAAGCCATTTTATTGACGATTTTTCTGATCGATATTTGTGCAATTTGCCTCGCTTTAACTGCCTTGTAACTTAGTAAATAATCATCTGATGTGGAATAAAATCTTATTGGGCAATTTTACGCAAAAAGTACACTAATTTTGAACAAAATACGACAAAAACACAACTTTCCAGCTAATCCACCGTGTCGTCCATTCTGAATTTACCCATGATGCTCTTCTCCGAGAATTAAATGGCCCTAATATTATGACACAAAGTGCCAGCTCTCAACAGTCCCTAGCACATGAGAAAAGTTCATTGAGAAGAGGGAGGGGAGGGCGGGGCTGGAGTTCAATCCATCAATAAAAGTTGACCTCTCTATTTAGTATCATTTTTCTGATGGTGTACCTGCACATGTAAATGTAATGGTCTTGTCACCCAGTGGGAATTAGGTCTAGTTTCAGACCCCTCCCCCGATCTGCCTTTGAACCTGAAATCGTCCTAAGCACTCTCAGCCATGTCAATAGCGTTAGATAGAAGTACCGTACTCGTGTTATTCATGTTCATTTAATGGGCGTTAAATGCACTTTCCGATCCTTTTCTTATCTATTTCTCTCAGATCCCTACAGCTATCCTGAAAATGTTTGACAGCCTTCTGACCGCAAAAAAACCAAAAAAAAACAAAACAACAAAACCAATAATAATAATAAAAAAACCCATTGCGGACCCCTATTTCCACCCTTGGTATTCCCACTGCTATCTTGAGAAAGCTGTTGCCATTCAATGGCAATATAGACCAGTGGTATAACATGTTACTTGTATGTTGCATGTTCTCGGTCCCCATTGGGCGTTAAATGCCCTTTTCATTTCATCTGGGTTTTTGAGTCCCTTCTCTGACCATATAGCTCTGTTAGCTATCCTGACGTAATTTCAAGGCTTTCAAGAAAAAAAATCCTTGCATCCAACAGGCGTAAGATGCCCTTTTTGGGATTTTTTGTTTTCATCCTCACTGACTCCAACACTTTTCAGATGAAGTTTCGTACCATTCCGCCCAAAACTGCGGCTATATACGGCGGCCACAAATAAACAAACAGAGACGTGTAGAACTAAACACGAGTCCCCGGTCCGTTGAACACTTTTCAATTCAGCCATTCTTCTCTCAAACTCAAAAGTAGAACTATTGAAATTGAAGCGATATGCAGGAGGTGGGTAGAATTGACGTCTGACGACTAAAAAACAACCATAAGACTCCACAGGAAAGCTTCCCTCGACACCTCACCTGCAGACCGGAGAATTCTGGCACGTAGCCTTAGTATCTCAGCCGAGCTTTTATTGCAGATGCTCATGCGGAGACTCTGAAGTATCCACATGGCCCATACCTAGCAAAACTAAACAATTAAGCGAAATTAAACAATTAAGCGAAACCAAACATAGGGCAAACCTGGTAAATGCAAGAATATCCAGAAAAAACTAACCTGTCCAGTCTTGCGCATTTCCATCTTATTTTCCACATTACGAGATGAAAAGCTGAGGTGTCAAGTTTTACATGGATGAGGGGCGATTGTTTCCTTTCACAAAGGCGATTATGTAAACCTAATTGGCATAGGTGGTTTCAGCCACCCCCACCCTTTTCAACTAACTTTTCCCTGATGCTCCAAAATGAAGAAACGTTGAGAGCTGTAACTTAGAGCAGTTATAAATTATGATATTGAGGTTATTTTGAGCCTGTTGCACAATACTCGGAGCACAGCATCATGAGTATATTCAAAATGGGTGTGACATTATGGTGTACCGGAAAATTATGTTTTCGTCGTATTCCTTCAAAAATAATGTGTTTTTCTTCGTAAAAGTGCTCAAAGGTATTTTATCTCAAATATGACGATTATTTACTAATTTACCAGGCAGTTTCAGCTGAGAAAACTGCACAAATAAAAAATTGGAAAAATCGGTCCGAAAAATCGTTCACAAAATGGCTTATGGCTCATCATATCCGCCATCTTGGATTTTGTGACATTTTCTGGTCGCGCTTGAACCAGTGATACAGTGTGGCAATTTTCAGTTTCAAAGAGCCCAGAGCAAAGGGCACCCCTTCTGACATTGTTCTATATGCCTTAAGTGATAGGTGTGCCAAGTTTGGTGCTTTGGACCAGCGTGTGACGTCTTCCGAAACAATGGCCCTAAGCCACGTCACGATATAATCGGGGAAAATAATCTCCATATCATTCTTTTTAACGCTAGGCCAGCAAAGGTATAATGCAGAATTGAAAAGTACCGTAATCGAAATGTTCGACAAACAGAACTTTTACTATATATGATGTCACTTCTGGGGCTGTGCTAGTCGGGCAGAAATCTTGTCCGTCCGAAAATCAGACTTGGGGCTGGGGTTGCAGTTTTAGGCCGCTCCCCGCGCAGTCATGTCAGAATAGCCCAGCGCAGAGAGTGCCAAAAGACGATTTCTTGCCCCAAATGGCTGAGGTACAACAAAGATACGATCCGTAAGGCTATGCTTTGTATGGAAATTGCTGTCTACTGTATGGATATACAGGGGGGGGGGGGGGCGGGAGGGTAGTGAGTAAATAATCATTGAATATTTTTTCTCGACAGAAGATGAAAGGATTCGTGTTTGCTGTTCTCGTCTTGATGGTGACCATTTATATGGTGGATGTCGGCGTCGATGCAGCTTGTTCCCAGTATTGTATCCTTTTCACTATAAAGGGGCAGGGAATTCGTTGAACAATATGTTCAGCTCGCTTATGCAAAAACAAAGAAAATTATTTCTGGCTAGTATAATATTATACCATATCGGATATAGGCATACATACCCATATATATTGGTATTGTTTTATTTCTTTGTTTTTGCGGGTGCTTTAGGTTTAGAACGACAAGTACGGTCACCTCTTCATTGGTCTTATTAAACGAAGTATAACTTTGTTCTAACTCTTCAGTGAGCTGTGTTGTTTTCAAAGATTTATAGCGTGCTGGCTGAACCAAATATCAGCAAATATAGAGAGCGCGTATGAAACTGAGCATTTTGCGTATAAGGAGGTAATACCTTTGGAGAACTAAGTTTTAGTTTTAATTTTCAGACCTTTGTGTCGGTGTGTTCTTATAGGAAGGCTGTAAAAAGCGGGCGGCGATGTTGATGTAATCAGGGACCGTACGATCCCTGATCTAATCCACAGGGGGTGTGTCTTGTGTTTGAACCTTGCTATCTGGATGAATGCGGATGAAACAAAAGACACTCCCTGTAGATAACGGCAACATGGCCGCCTTATGACACCTATTGCAATCTTTCTATAGAGGACTGGTCATACCATTTTCACCCGGACCTGTTGAATGAGTATACACGACACCGCCAATACATGTCTGAGTACCAACCAACCTCCAAACCGGACTATCTACTTTTCTGCCAGTCGATCGACTGGCAGGAGGGGAGATAACCCTGGTTGGGGGCTCAGAACCTACATTTGAACCTTATGTTCGGATGTTAGGGTTCACCAACTGCGTTACATTTCCCATCGTTGCAAAGTTTCCTTGACATTACAACAGTCTGCGGCAGTGGATGCCTTTGTACGGACAGCTGCTCATCCAGTGGATATTGCGGGCTCAGTGGAAACTGCTTCATGGGAGGGCCTGAATGTGGCTGTTGCAGTGACTGATGACAAGCACAATGAATATTCCCGATTTAGTCACTCTTGTTCATTATCCAGTATTCGGTCTGTCAAATCGAGATTGTTCTAGACTCTCAAATCACATACACCACTTTGGCATGCTATCTCTCTACTACATCAGACGAAAAGAATGCATGAATATTACCTTAAATTGCCAAGTATAATATTTGTGAACTAGTTTGACATCTGTTTTCTACATGTATACTAATGTTCGGGCTAAATAAAAAGATTGCGCACCTAAAACCTTGCCTTCTCTATTTTTTTCTCCTATTTCAATGGTAACTTGTACAGTATACATCTGGACCGCTTCCAACCGGAATTTTAAAAGAAACAGCTTGAGGCGGTTGCCATAAATACGGTAAGATGGCGGCTGGTGGGTGGATGGTGGTGGTGGGTGGTGGGTTTAAGATGGCGGCTGGTGGGTGGATGGTGGTGGTGGGTGGTGGGTTTAAGATGGCGGCTGGGTGGATGGTGGTGGTGGGTGGTGGGTTTAAGATGGCGGCTGTGAAAGATGTATTCATCCGCGGTCATGTCTGGCGGTGATTCGGTCGCGGGAAAAACCTTCCGCGGAGAAAAAGTAGTCCCTAGATAAAATGGTCCGGTGGGGTCGAGTGAGGTATCCAAGTGAAGCTTAGGGGAGGGGGTGGGGTTGAACTATACCGTTTAGGTGTATTGAGCTGCTCTATCTAATTTTTATCTATTTTTACATCTTTTCCAGCTGTCAACTGTTATGGTTAGGCCACAATGTTGCCATTTTTCCCCCTCCCTACATTTAGCGTTCATAAAACATTCAAGCTAGTCTGGTGATAATAAAATTTAAAGATCACATGTCCAACACATACTCACATAATGAAAGCAAGAATCGAACTTGCGGCCCCTCGAGATGAAGGATACCCGTCCAGGTTTCATTTTTTTGAGGTGTACTGAAATGCTCTCTCTAATTTATGCCACGGTATCTATTTTTACATCTAGGTTGAAGATTTATATCGACACTGCTACACACTTTTCGAGACGTGTTTTCACTTTCGATGAAAGCACAAAACAGTCTAAAATGAGTCTAAAAAAATTCACCTACGCTAATATTTTCTAGTGTTTTGTAGAATATAGATTCGCGTTCATTTCTATTTCGTCAAGAAAAAAATGTTTTGTAGAATATAGATTCGCGTTCATTTCTATTTCGTCAAGAAAAAATTTTCATCTCGAAAATTGGCAGATTGAAATGTTCTCTCTCTCTCTCTCATTTTATGCCACGGTATCTATTTTTACAGCTGTCAACTGTTATGGTTTGGTCACAATGTTGCCATTTTCTCCCCTATATTTAGCGTCCACAAAAAGAACAGTATATTACAGCAATTATGTTCAAGAAAACACCCCGCTAGAAAATTGTCTTCAAATTGTCTGTTGTTGTGGGAGTATAAAAAAATCCTGGTCAACAGGGGCGCGTATATTTCGTGCGACGCTATGTTGCCAATACATTGAAATTTGAATAGGTTGTCTGCATGGGTTTCAACGCAAGTATAGTACTAAAGTCTAGCTTACCTGATAAAAGAGTTTAGTCCAGATGTATACCTATATTCCATACTCCCGGGCGTTTGATGCATATCTTGGGGCTGTTTTTTTCCTAGGTGGGTATAACACACCATGAAGCCTTCATCACGATGCATTCGTATCCTAAAAAAATATGGGTATCACCACGAATCTCATTCCATATATATTTTTTTCGAAATTCACAGATATTTCCATCGGTAAATCCGGTGTTCAGTATACCACATGGATGAAATGAACGCACACACATGCTCCCTGGTTTGGTGTCGACATCCCAGCGGTTTTCTGTTTCTTGGCTTGTCACGGATTTTTTCGAAATTCACAGATATTTCCATCGGTATAAATCCCGTCTTCAGTATACTACATGCATGAAATGAACGCACTAAACTATCAAGCTAATGATTTCGGCCAACGGCACACACACATGTTTCCTGGCTCTGCCTGGTGTTATGGTGTCGACACCCCAGCGGTTTTCTGTTTCTGGTGATGTGACGGTACATGAATTTCTCCCTCCCATACACCCACGTGGGGTGGGTGTGGTAAAACAGAGGGTGTTCAGCCAATGAACTATAAGAAAAAGATATGTGTGTGCATATTAATAAACCACGTTGGCTGTATAGGTCGTAGAAAATGAGCGCCTAAAAAATGAACACATTTCATTACACTGTTGCGAATTGTTGCGAGTGCACGTGTCACTCAGTGCGTTTTCATCACATCCAGCTTTCACAGAATAGAATATTCAATACCCTTGTGAACACGTTCATTCTATTTGTGTTAATAAAAATAGTAGAAAATTAAAAAAATGCTTGTTAGTGTTCATTCTTTTTTTCTTTTTTTTTCAATAATTTCAAAAAAATTGTACAAAAAATAGTAGAAAATTAAAAAAATGGTTGTTAGTGTTCATTCTTTTTTTTCTTTTTTTTTAAATTTAAAAAA
>JAVTVY010042274.1:0-18078 GCA_036873755.1 Hanleya hanleyi
GGGTCAAAGGTCAGTTCCGGTCACGTGACCGGCACCGGAAGTGACGTCACGAGACAGATGGCAGGTGTCGAAAACTGGGCAAAATAGGCTCCAATTTAGCCTTTTACAATAGCGGATATTAATAATGGTGCAACAAAAAAGGCACTGGTGGCGCCCCCCCTGGCGGCCCTCTGCGGCAAAATAAGGCCCAATCCGTCCTTTTACAATAGCGGATATTATCGGCATTCTGCGCGTGCGCGGTGGCCAAAGTGTATGAAAATAGACGTTTTGGAGCAAGGGGAGACACTAATGGTCCAATAGGGCCGGGTGAGGTATCAAAGTGAAGCATTCGTGAAGGGGCATCTGATGGGCTGGGTGTGGGGTCGAAATAGCGTCATTCTGCGCATGCGCGGTGGACCAAGGGTATGGAAATACACGTTTTGGGGTCTAGGGGAGCCCCTAATGGTCCGATGGAGTCGTATGAGGTATCCATGTGAAGCACACATGAGGGGGCATCTGACTAAACTAGTGGCTCGGCCGTTGTCACCATTCTGCGCATGCGCAGACAGGGAATTGTGGGTTAAACGGTATGGAGATAGACGTTTTGGGATCTAGGTAAGCCCCTGTTGGTCCGATGGGGTCAAGTGAGGTATCGATGTGAAGCATAGGTGAGGGGGCATCTGCCTGGACTAGTGTCTCGGCCGTTGTCAACATTCTGCGCATGCGTAGACAGGGAATTGTGGGAAAAGTGTATGGAAATAGACGTTTTGGGGTCGAGGTGGGCCACTCGTGGTCCTATGGAGTCGTATGAGGTATCCATGTGAAGCATTCGTGAAGGCGCATCCGACGGATGGGTGACACGTGGAACTGACGTCATTCAGCGCATGCGCAGTAGACCAAGCGTATGAAAATACACGTTTTGGGATCTAGGGGAGCCCTTAGTGGGCCGATTGGGTCGAGTGAGGTATCCATGTGAAGCCTATGTGAGGGAGCATCCGCTTGGACTAGCGTCTCGGCCGTTGTCAACATTCTGCGCATGCGTAGACAGGGAATTGTGGGAAAAGGGTATGGAAATAGACGTTTTCGGGTCTAGGTCGGCCACTATTGGTCCGATTGGGTCGAGTGAGGTATCAAAGTGAAGCATTCGTGAAGGGGCATCCAGTCATGGGTGGGTGCATTTAAAATTAGGATTTTGTCCGAAAATATAGAAAGCGGAACCCGGAATTTACCCCTAAAATAGGGGAAACCACCTATCAACCTTATCCCAATCTCGGAGTTCCAAGAGCTCCGGAGCTCCGAGTTCCAAGAGCTCCGGAGCTCCGAGGTCCATGAGCTCCGGAGCTCCAAGAGCTCTGGAGCTCCGAGCTCCGTTGGCATTCATCCGATTGGCTGGGTGCCAAGTTTTATATGGGCCGGGTGCCCATTGGCTCAGTGCCAAGTTTTTCGCTATAAAAAGGGGTTCATTTTGCAGTTCGGAGCTCCGGAGCTCCAAGAGCTCAGAAAGGAGCTCCAAAAGCTCCAAGAGCTCCAAGAGCTCCGGAGCGCCGAGTTCCAAGAGCTCCGGAGCTCCAAGAGCTCCGGAGCTCCGAGCTCAAAGAGTTCTGGAGCTCCAAGAGCTCCACCCCACGGGAGCTACCACCACCACCACCGGGCGTTGACATCCGCGAGCTCGGAGCTCTTGCATATAAACACACATGCATCTGTGAAAGCTTCATTATACGCCTGGTGTCCGTGGAGACGAGAGCCATGGTTTACGCATGTCACTTGTGTTCGAAGTCATTTTCCACGCCATTTAATCTACGTAGACATTTGCTTTCCATACATAATAATCGTATACAGCGAAGCCATCTCAAGGAACGGAGTCCCGATAACGCGCAGATTCAAAGTACGCGCGAAGAACGATCAACACCTACGTCACACACGACAGTATTAGAGCATCCTTATACGATGACGGTGAGCGGCCCTACGGGGTGTGGAAAGACGTCCTGGGTGATGAAGTTCTTAGAGGAAGATGTGGCAACCCCAGCTCCGACACGCGTTGTATGGTGTTATAGCCAGTGGCAGCCCGCCTACGAAACTACGCGATTACAGAATGTGAGCTTCGTCCCAGGAATTCCTCACGACATAGACGAACCGTATTACTTTGATTCCGAGCAGACCAACGTGGTAGTGCTCGATGATCTGATGAGTGCGGCCAAGGACAATTCGAAAATCGCCGACCTATTCACCAAAGGGTCCCATCATCGCAATCTGTCTGTCATCTATTTGACTCAAGGGAAGGCGTCCAGAGATATTGCCTTGAACTGTCAATACTTTGTGTTATTCTCCAACCCCATCGATAGAGCACAAATCCGTGTGTTTGGTAGTCGAATTTATTCTCAGAACATCGACCATTTCATGGAGGCGTTTCAAGGGGCGACAAGTCGTCCCTACGGCTACCTGTTCGTAGATTTAAAGGCCCATACCCCCGAAGATTGTCGGCTGATGACCCACCTGTTACCCGGCGAGGGATCACCGCAGTCCCTACACCATCCACCATCTGGCAGAGCAGCAGCATCAACCCGCTCCCGTACAGCGTGTCCCCTTCATACCATTAGTCCCCGAATACCACCCAACCGTGAAGGACCAACCCGAGGTTGAAGAACATAATGTGAACTCGAGGCTATGGAAGGATTTGTTCACAGAAAGAATGGACGCCGAGCTGGGCGAGATGTTGGAGGCCGCAGGAAACAAGTTTCACCGCAAAGGGTATTCGAAAGAGGAAGCCGCAATGTTAGCCCATAATACTTTGGCACCCAGGCTACGACGGGCTTTACGTCAGCAGTATGGCGGCCTCTTGACCCATATAAAATTGCTGGACACGGACCCGGTCCATATGGAAATCGAAAGAACAGCGTCGATGTTGAAAACCTCGGGCATGAACTGGAAAGCGGCGTATGTCACAGCAATAGCACAAAAGAAACATTTGTTCGAACGCATCATTAAGATCAAAAACGTCTCACTATAAATAGTCCACACGGCACCAGTCTTCTCATTTCACCATGAGCACTGCAGAGTCCAACTTGTTTGAACTCAACAACGAGGATATGCTAGCTGAAGCGTTACGTCAAGCCAATGTCGATGCTATTATTGATACAGCGCAAGGTGGAATCAATGACCAACGCATGCGTTGTCACCTTATCACGCTCATAGATGACATCCAATGGGTGACACGGGTATGTCTTCTGCTGCATAAGAAACTGATAGTACCAGAAGAGAATACCAACACGACTACCCGTGCCCAGAATCTGCTGACCCTGCATGAGGCATTTCAAACCTTTATGGAGACCCAGCTGGAGACGGGAAATTATCTTCTTCAACCTCCAACATCAACGTCCAGTGATGATGGACATTGCATAACGCGTTGAGACAGGTATGGAGACGGGCGTTGAGACGGACGTTATGGCGTTGAGATGGGCGTTAAAGCGTAACAACGGGCGTTGATGGGCGTCACTGCATTTCGATGTATTGGTGTCTAGTAAAATTACAGCTTCTGAGCTAATTCACCAGGGCGTTGAAGCGTTAAGCGTTGACGGGCGTCTATAAAAGCAAGCGTATTGCTAAAACACGCTCAGTCGACGTTCAACCGTCGACATGGCTTATACTTGCTTTGAGTGCGAACGCACGTTCACCAGACATTACGATATGATGCGACACCAGAAGACTTTCCATCCAGACTCCGAAGAGCCCACTGAGGAAGCGGCTGAGAGTGTATCGACTGATACCGAAACCGAGATTGCTGACAGTCTATCTACTGATACAGAGAGCTTGACCTCAGAGAGTCAGCCTACATCCCAGGAAAGTGAGGCAGAACCTACCTTCTGGGATCGTATTGTGGATGAAGCTATTCGTAGTTATGCTGCGGTAATCGAAGACGACGGACAGGATAACTTACAACAGGCGTACACCGAAATGCGCCCCTGCATCAGGAAAACAGCCATGGCCATCTATAAACGGTATAGCCTGCTGCCCCTTGAAATGAAAGGCGACCCCACACACAGGTCCATCATGAAGACCAAGCGTCACTTGGAAGAGAATATGGGGCTACCATCCACTGAGGCCCTGGAAAATGCGATCAGAATGCGCAAACAACTGTTTCAGGACATGCTGCCCGATGAATATCCAGGCCTGCCCGAGGAGGACTAGAACAAAAGGATGGAACTTTCTGAATCGGCGACTTCTGATTGGACAGCCGAGAATATCTAACGGGCAAGAACGAATATGACTGAGACAAAGGACGGCCTCTGATTGGACAAGAGACTTCTTGAATTGTAAACACACCCAACGCGGCTCCCCCAGCGTGGGTATGTTATGATGGAGGGGAAAATAAACTACATGAAAAAAACTTGTTGTTGTTGTTGTTCTCTCATCTTTGTTGTTGTTGTTCTCTCATCTATCTACAGCATGGCGTCAAGGCGTTATGTTAGGGCGTACCGACGAACGTTGACGGGCGTCACGGCTTTTCCAATGAATTAGTGTCTAGAAAAATCAGAGCTTTTGGGCTAATTCACCAGGGCGTTGAAGCGTTGAGCTTGGCGAGCTTGGTTGATAGGTGGTTTCCCCTATTTTAGGGGGTAAAGTCCGGGTTCCGCTTTTTATATTTTCGGACAAAATCCTAATTTTATATATACCCACCCATGACTGGATGCCCCTTCACGAATGCTTCACTTTGATACCTCACTCGACCCAATCGGACCAATAGTGGCCGACCTAGACCCGAAAACGTCTATTTCCATACCCTTTTCCCACAATTCCCTGTCTGCGCATGCGCAGAATGTTGACAACGGCCGAGACGCTAGTCCAAGCGGATGCTCCCTCACATAGGCTTCACATGGATACCTCACTCGACCCAATCGGCCCACTAAGGGCTCCCCTAGCCCCCAAACCGTGTATTTTCATTCACTTGGTCTACTGCGCATGCGCTGAATGACGTCAGTTCCACGTGTCACCCACCCGGTCGGATGCGCCTTCACGAATGCTTCACATGGATACCTCATACGATTCCATCGGACCACGAGTGGCCCACCTCGACCCCAAAACGTCTATTTCCATACACTTTTCTCACAATTCACTGTCTGCGCATGCGCAGAATGTTGACAACGGCCGAGGGTACATACTTCATGTAAGATATCACGGGAAACGAGCCTAGTTTTGGACTTCGCGATAGCGAACACCATTTAGATAAATAACACTTTTCAGAAATATGGGGTGGGTGGTCGGGGTTATATTACAGAAAGGATTTGTATGTAGGCCTAGTCCTATGTCTTTACGAACTTTCAATTTTAAACAGCGGCGTTGCGGTCTTGTAATCTTTGGACGTACATCTTTCCGAACTTTTAATTCTAAACAGCGGCGTTGCGGTCTTCTGTTAGTTTGCATACTGTCAATTACTACACAGCGGCTTTGCGGCGTTGCTAGGTAGGCCTAGATATGACAACAGGTTAAAAACTCTTGATCGGATATGATGTGTGTGGATATTTAAATTCTCAATGTCAACCAAGCCAGGGCTTCACATCGGGTTAGCTGGGAAACTATCAGTTTCTGCACAGCGGCTTTGCGGCGTTGCTGTGTTTCGCTATCTCCAATGGGATAAATGGGTCATGCTAATAACTGAACAGCCGAGCTGCTCTTTCTCAGGGTTGGCCTCATGCTCATAGGGAATACCATCCTCTCAACAGCGCATGCTCCCTTTCACAGGCTCATTTATCATCCCGGCCTCCAATGGCGGAAGTTGAATATTACTACGTTGCTATGACATCTAGGGGAAAACCCACGCACGCACGGTTCAGTTTTAATCCGGCCGAACAACTCCTTCAGTTTTGCACATGAGCAACTACTTTTCATATTCTCTGTGCAGATAAGCAGGAAAAATAATCTCCAGATAATTATTTTTAACGCCACCTCAACAGAGGTATTATGCAGACTTGAAAAAACATCTATTTTACTATATATGATGTCATATCCGGCGATGTCCGCGCGACCCGGAATCCAGTCCAAAATCTGACTGGTGGATGGTCAATCTCACGTTCGGCTATTTCCGTATTCAGCGGAATCTAGCCTCTCACATGGAACACACAACTCGGCCATCTGTGGGGAGTGTATGGCGATCAAGTAGTGAGCCGGCTACGAAATAGTGCCGATCGCATTTTATTGTGAAATAAAGTTAATTTTAACCAAACAAACATAATTCATTCAAATTATACAAAACTATTTCTATGTTTAGTTGAATAATACTAATATATCCCCAGAACTCAGCAACTGGGCTAATTTCCCCAATACAGAAATAGACGAATGCGAGATTGGTTTCGCCGAAAATTAATTGTGCGCATGATACGATAAGATTCTTTATTGTACTGAGCTCCCATATAAGACATGAGAATCACACATTAACGGTAAATGATTGCAATTGATTTGACAAATAATTAAACACTTATGAATCACAGGTTGCAGAAATTTGACGTAGAAGCCGCCGTCACCAAAAACATTTTTCACACAACGTTCACGCCACATTTATTTCATAGACCATGCTGTTTTTTTTGTTTCGCTTCCTATAATCTCCAGGAACATGCCAATAACAGACAAGATGTGTTTTAAGCGGGAATTTTATTTCCCACAATTTATAAACCGGGAAAATTCGGGAAATTTAAAATTATCAAGGAAGAAAACTTGCATTTAACTGAAAAGTATACTATTTTTAAACATCTGTAGAAAAGATATGCATTTGACAGCAACTACACAATGGTCAAAATAAGAGCTTGAAGTGTATATATTATAATTAGATCATGTTAGGAATATTTTTTGCAGAAAATGTGTAATTAATAAAGCCCTTTTATGGAGACAATTCAAAATGCGCACTCGTGATCCTGTCACGATTTTTTGTGATTCCGTCACAGACTATATGTGACCCCTGTGATAACCCATTCACTTCGTTCTCACGAGGAAAAAAATGCTATCATCTTTGGGTACTGTATGTTAGTAATAAATGTCCTATTCGGATAATCAGATCGAAACAGAGCAGCAAAAGAATTAGACAAGCAAGTTAACACTGAGTCAAAACGCGTTACGGTGAACTTCCACTGTGATTCCGTCACGGAAATTTACAAATATTATAACGAAAAATGTGCGATATTTCGGAACATATTACATTTTATTTCAAACTTGGCAGCAGTAATTAACTGTGCAATAAGACGTAGAAAACCTGCTTATAGAGAATAAAATTTCAGTAACGAGCCATGATTGACTTAGTTAATGATTGCATTTGATTTCACAACGAATGAATACATGAATCCATATATAAAAAAAATGAGAGGACATTGGATGACATGCACCGCCAATAGTGGTCCTAATGAGCGTATACAAACATAAAAATACACTTCAGTTACAGGTTAAACCTCGCTGCAGCTCTGCTCTGAAATGCAGTGTGACCCATTGATACAGTTATTCATCTTGGTAGGGGTATTTTCTTTATGTATTTATATCACCGTATATCATGTTTATGTTTCTTGTATGATATTTCTTTTAATGTGCGGGGGTGAAGTTTAATTTGTCTGTCAAAATTTCTACTTCTTGGTATGATTGGAAGTATTTTTTTTTTAATTGTTTTCCGGGTCATACTTACTTCTGGTTTCCATCACACGGGAAGTCCATTTTATCGCCAACCAGTATAGGCAACATGATTGATGACCATCATATTCATTCCACGAAAGCCAGACGACAATCCCATTTCGACAGCTGTATTTATGTCATGCGACACGGGGCGTAGTCATTGTAATGTCTACCGACATTAATGTATTGTTCTGCGGACTACGGACTTGCCGCTTAGACATGTTAGAGCGGACCCGCTACGATTCCGTAATTTGTATAGGAATGTAGTGTTAGTGGCGCGCTCAGACACGAGGTTTGCGAATTGAGACGTTGACCATTGCGAATGAGATTAGAGGATCCAAAGTTGGTTAATTGTGTCCTTCTTTTGTTTATTAAGACAACTGTCGCTGAGTTTATTGTGAGAGTCATAACTTTAGTTGTCAGAAATGGTTGAGTAAACATGTTTATTCTTGTCCGAAAAATGTGTCATGAAGGGTCCAGTTTTCAATGTTATAATTTTCTCGTTCAGAACGACAAACTGTCTGAACGAAGCCTTATATGCGAACTGCATGTCAATTACTGTTTGTTAGCGCTAAAACTTGTCAGTAATTCTGGTTTATTTCTTATGTTGCAGTTTCACGGAGCCAATAAATGCGAAAGAGCTTCTGTACGAGACCTTCGGTTTCCTATTATCTCATTTATTTACGCAACGTTTCCCTGCGTTGTACGATCCTTAACCGTAAGCACTGATAACGGTTACAGTCATTGCTTTTCTTCGACCGCCCCTCCCTATCTCCGAACGAATGTTCACAGTGAAATGTCGACAAACTCACATTTCCAGTAAATCAGTGTCATCTTCCGGTTGAATCATGAAATAGCATACAAATATACCAATCTATATATTTCTGAAATGAGTATTTCTTCAGGATTATTAGCGGACACGCTATCAGCTATTGACGGCCGAAGAGTTATACCTCCGATGACTGCCGAAGGTTTTCCGGAGGTAAAATAATCTCGTTTTTCGTCCAAATAACGACAGTCGCTGTTCAGCCTTTTAATGTGAACAGGTGAAATTGATAAATTGTCCAGTTAGTATATATTATTTCTTCTAAAACTACACAAACAAATTTTTTAAGTGCATGAGCGATGATATTTACAACAATTCAGCATACATTTGCGACTTTCGTCTGCTGTACGAGAATCGCTCTCTCGCGGATTAGAGGTACCTAAAAAGTGGAGTTAATAACTGCTCCCGCACGTACAGGGAGAGGTCACGTAACCCGCGAAACTCCTCCCAGGGAAGGGTCTTGATCCCAGCACTAACCAGGTCAGTTTTTGTGTCTCTCAAGAAATTACTTTTATATCAAATTGAAATAAACCGTGAAAAGTGTACGAGATCTGAGTGTACGAGGATCTTCAAACGGGGACCTTGTCGCGTAGCTTTTCCAGGTTTAACAAGGTTCCCTACATGTACTCGCTTATTGTGTTTTCCTTACATGACGAATAGGCAAAACAAATTAATCCATATTCAGCAAAACAAAAAACAAAAACACTAGCCCTCACAATAGCCGACAAAGTTGAGCACTACATTGAGCCAGCTATAGCTTTGCCCCTGGATTTCTCGCTACAGGCTCACCGTTCCTCAGAGCTTGGCTTAGTGTGGATCAGTGGTCCAGCCTGTTAACTTCGAAACTTCATTGTCTGTGATTTATGTTTTGCCATACTTTGTTTTTTCAAAAGTTGAGCAATAAACTTGAATTGAATTGTTTGAATTGAATTGATACGCTTCAGCCTTCCTATTGGTTTCAAGTATTTGCTAGTGTGGCTAATTTTGTAATTACCAGTGGATCAGTAGTCCACACCAGTAATGCGGAACTAGCTACGGTACTGCAGGCTATACCCAGTGACTCCTCAACTTCCCCTCTCTCAAAGGCGGTTTCATCCATACCAGTGAGTATAATATAAAAAAAAATACTTTGAAACTGTTCATCATGAATGTATGATGGGCCCCCCCCCCCCCAATTGATGCAGCAGTTTGGAACTATTTTTCCTGAGCAACAGTTTGCAGCGACGCTTTGACAAGGCATATTTTACTGGATGACAGATTGCTGCCACAGTTTGAAATAGTTTTCCTGCACGACGGATTGCTGCGACAGTTTGAACCTCATTTTCTTTGGCGACAGTTTCCAGCGACACTTTGACAACGTATATTCTGCTGGACGACACATTGCTGCGACACTTTTACCCATCCTACATATTCCAACACTGAGTCGATATTTTGCTACTCTTTCTTGTAATCATACGAGTCGAGTGGTCGAGTAAGTAACGCCGGAATCGCCCTACAGCAATTTAACACTGAAAAGTACAGATTTCAGGAACATTTCGCGGAATCTACAATGTACCTCTGAACTCTCAATGTACAAACTGACAAATTATCAAATCAATAACCTACACATCAGATTTATTGCTACATAATCCAATGCAGAGTTCATTCAGTGACAAACATATTCTCAACTTCTAAGTGATATGGTCATCCCTTTAATAATCCAATCACAGCATTTCAGCTATAGAAGTCAGATAATTTCTCCACCAAAGCGTAACTAGGCTAATGTCGAAGCTGGGTGTTCGGCATGAGTGTGCGTGAACATGAGTTTCGAAGCACTGTTACGAAGGAATATATCTGAAGTGCAGTGTCAAAGCGGTGTTAGGGAAAAATGTACGTGCAATCGAGTGTCAAAGCATGTCAGGGAGGAATGTATGTTTAGTCGAATGTCAAAGCGGTGTTAGGGAGGAATGTATGTGAAGTCGAGTGTCAAAGAGGGATTAGGACTTAGGGTTAGGTATGCTTCATAACTATCAGGTTTAGGGTCATTTCAGCTATAGAAGTCAGATAATTTCTCCACCAAAGCGTAACTAGGCTAATGTCGAAGCTGTACGTGAAGTCAAGTGTCGACCAGTGTTAGAGAGGAATGTATGTTTCCTCGAATGTCAAAGCGGTGTTAGGGAGGAATGTACATGGAGTCGAGTGTCAACCAGTGTTAGGGAGGAATGTATGTAAAGTCGAGTGTCAAAGCGGTGTTAGGGAGGACTGTATGTGAAGTCGAATGTCAAAGCGGTGTTAGGGAGGAATGTATGTGAAGTCGACTGTCAACCAGTGTTAGGGAGGAATGTACGTGAAGTGTAGTGTCAAAGCGGTGTACATGGAGTCGAGTGTCGAAGTGGGAGGAATGTATGTTTAGTCGAATGTCAAAGCGGTGTTGGGGAGGAATGTATGTGAAGTCGAGTGTCAAAGCGGGATTAGGACTTAGGGTTAGGTATGCTTCATAACTATCAGGTTTAGGGTCATTTCAGCTATAGAAGATAATTTCTCCACCAAAGCGTAACTAGGCTTATGTCGAAGCTGTACGTGAAGTCAAGTGTCGACCAGTGTTAGGGAGGAATGTATGTTTCCTCGAATGTCAAAGCGGTATTAGGGAGGAATGTACATGGAGTTGAGTGTCAAAGCGGTGTTAGGGAGGACTGTATGTGAAGTCGACTGTCAAAGCGGTGTTAGGGAGGAATGTATGTGAAGCCGAATGTCAAAACGGTGTTAGGGAGGAATGTACGTGAGGTCGAGTGTCAAAGCGGTGTTAGGGAGGAATGTATTTGAGGTAGAGTGTCAAAGCGGGATTAGGACTTAGGGTTAGGTATGCTTCATAACTATCAGGTTAGGGAGGAATGTACAGAGTCGAGTGTCAAAGAGGTGTTAGGGAGGAATGTATGTGAAGTTTAGTGTCAAAGCGGTTTTAGGGAGGAATGTACAGGGATAAAAGCATTCGGTGTCCGGTTTTCACGTATATTATCGTTTTATTAGCGTTTGAAACGCGTTTCAATAGCGTTCTGAACGCGTTTTGAATTCGTTTCGTTTGCTTATCAAAGAACGCATTGATACCTCGCAAACGCGTTTGATCATCGGTATGTTCATTTATCTTTCCTTTCGTTTCGTCTAAAACGCGTTTCACGAACGCGTTTATGAACGCGTTTGAAACGCGTTTCGGAACGTCTTTTATTGTTGTTATTGTTAAATAGGCATCACCGTCCACACCACAGTTGCTTCGTCGGGCGAGAATACTATTTGGCCTGTTTTTTGTTTTCTATTTGTGCAATGGTTCGGCGACTGAGTGTTGATCAAAAGCCATATGGAGTCAAGGTCAGGCGAAATGCTTTTTCGGTTCGGTATCACACGCCTGACTAATCATTTCGCTTGGTACGGGAAGACAACTATTGTTTCGCTTGGTGAACGAAAAGATTTAAGCTTGCGTTTAAAACGTGTTTTGAAAACGCGTTTCGAAACGCGTTTTGGAAACCCGTTTCGGAACGCGTTTTAATGTTGTTGTTAAATAAGCATTGTCGTCCACACCACGGTTGCTTCGTCGGGCGAGAATACTATTTGGTCTGGTTTTTTTTCTTTGTAAAACGGTTCGGCGGCTGAGTGTTGATCAAAAGCTGCATGGAGTCAAGGTCAGGGGAAACGCTTTTTCGGCTCAGTATCACATGCCTGACTAATCATTTTCACTTGGTACGAGAAGACATATATTGTTTCGCTTGGTGAACGAAAAGATTTAAGCTTAGTGCAATATATAAACGAAACGAATTACCGGACACAGAACGTTTTTACCCTTGTATATTAAAGGCTATGCCACATATATTTATAGCACAGGGATTATAATAGCGGCTGGGGAAAGCCCCGACACGTGGGCTTCTTGGACTGGTTTGCAAAATAAAAACACAAGTTTGCACGAGTTGAACGAAAAGAGAAACGCGTGTCGATCAGAGCAAACGCGTTTGACGAGGGAAACGCGTTTTGATAAAAATAAAAATTAAGCGATATTGAAAGCGTTTCGTTTACTATAATCGTTTGGTAAGCGTTTGAAACGCGTTTACATTTCGTTCCGTTCGCGTTTCGTTAGGTCAAACTAAACGAAAATAACCGGACACCGAACGCTTTTACCCCTGTATGCCAAATCGAGTGTCAAAGCAGTGTTAGGGAGGAATATAAGTGAAGTTGACTGTCAAACTGGTGTTCGGGAGGAATGTATGTGAAGTCCAGTGTCAAAGCGGGATTAGGACTTAGGGTTAGGTATGCTTCATAACTATCAGGTTCAGGGTCATTTCAGCTATAGACGTCAGATAGTTCCTCCACCAAACCGTAACTGGGGTAATGTCGAAGCATGGTGTTCGGCATGAGTGTGCATGAAGTTGAGTTTCAAAGCAGTGTCAAAGCGGTATAGGGAAAAATATATGTGCAATCGACTGTCAAAGCTGTATTAGGGAGGAATGTATGTTTAGCTGAGTGTCAAGGCAGTGCCGCAGAATGTATGTGAAGTCGAATGTCAAATTGTTGTTAGGGAGGAATATATGTTTAGTTCAGTGTCAAAGCGGTGTTGAATGCACGTGAAGTCGAGTACCAACCAGTGTAAGGGAGGAATATATGTTTAGTTGAATGTCAAAGCGGTGTTAGGGAGGAATGTACATGGAGTCGAGTGTCAACCAGTGTTAGGGACGAATGTATGTGAAGTCGAGTGTCAAAGCGGTGTTAGGGAGGAATGTATGTGAATTCGAGTGTCAAGGCGGTGCTAGGGAGGAATGTATGTGAAGTCGAATGTCAAGCGGTGTTAGGGAGGAATGTATATGAAATCGACTGTCAAAGCGGTGTTAGGGAGGAATATACGTGAAGCCGAGTGTCAAAGCGGTGTTAGGGAGGAATGTATGTCAGGTCGAGTGTCAAAGCGGGATTAGGACTTAGGGTTAGGTATGCTTCATAACTATCAGGTTTAGGGTCATTTCAGCTATAGAAGTCAGATAATTTCTCCACCAAAGCGTAACTAGGCTAATGTCGAAGCTGTAGGTGGAGTCGAGTGTCAACCAGTGTTAGAGAGGAATGTATGTTTACTCGAATGTCAAAGCGGTGTTAGGGAGGAATGTACATGGAGTTGAGTGTCAAAGCGGTGTTAGGGAGGAATGTACATGGAGTCAAGTGTCCACCAGTGTTACGGAGGAATGTACGTGAAGTAGAGTCAAAGCGGTACACATGGAGTCGAGTGTCAAAGCGGTGTTAGGGAGGAATGTACGTGATGTCGGGTGTCAACCAGTGTTAGGGAGGAATGTACGTGAAGTCGGGTGTCAAAGCACAGTTAGGGAGGACTGTATGTGAAGTCGAATGTCAAAGCGGTGTTAGGAGGAATGTATGTGTTGTGAAGTCGACTGTCAAAGCGGTGTTAGGGAGGAATGTATGAAGTCGAATATCAAAGCGGTGTTAGGGAGGAATGTATGTGAAGTCGACTGTCAAAGTGGTGTTAGGGAGAAATGAATGTGAAGTCGAGTGTCAAAGCGGTGTTAGGGAGGAATGTATGTGAAGTTGTGTCAAAGCGGTTTTAGGGAGGAATGTATGTGAAATCGACTGTCAAAGCGGTGTTAGGGAGGAATGTATGTGAAATCGAGTGTCAAAGCGGTGTTGGGGAGGAATGTATGTCAGGTCAAGTGTCAAAGCGGGATTAGGTCTTAGGGTTAGGTATGCTTTATAACTATCAGGTTTAGGGTCATTTCAGCTATAGTAGTCAGATAATTTCTCTACCAAAGCGTAACTAGGGTAATGTTGAAGCTGGGTGTTCGGCACTGTCACAGCAATCTGTCGTTCGAGAGAATACACATTGTCAAAGTGTTGCTGCAATCTTTCACTCAGGAAAAATGGCTTTAAACTAGAAGACTGGAAAGCCGCTCTCACTGACCAGGTAGTGTAGAAGACCGCAAAGCCGCTGTCTGACAATGTAGTGTTGAAGATCAGAAAGATGACTAGATCATTCCGTATGCAGACAATTGCTACCTGCTATCAGTTAAAGGATTATACAGAAGACCGCAAGGCCGCTGTTACTCACAACGTAATCTAGAAGACCGCAAAGCCGCTGTCACTGACAAGGTAGTGTAGAAGACTGGCGCAAAGCCGCTGTCACTGACAAGGTGGAGTAGAAGACCGCAAAGCCGCTGTCGATGACAAGGTAGCATAGGATGTAGTGTTGAACATAACAAAAAAGACTGCATGATTCCGTATGCAGAGAACCGCAAAACCGCTATCAATGAAAGGATTAGGCAGAAGACCGCAAAGCCGCTGCCACTGACAACGTAGTCTGGAAGACCGCAAAGCCGCTGTCACTGACAAGATAGTGTAGAAGACCGCAAAGCCGCCGTCACTGATAAGGTAGTGTAGAAGACCGCAAAGCCGCTGTCAATGACAAGGTAGTGTAGAAGAGTGCAAAGCTGCTGTCTCTGACAATGTAGTGTTGAACATAAGAAAGAAGACTGCATGATTCCGTATGCGGAGAAGCACTAAGCCGCTATCAATGACAGGATTATGCAGAAGACCGCAAAGCCGCTGTCACTGACAATGTAGTCTGGAAGACCGCAAAGCCGCTGTCACTGACAATGTAGTGTAGAAGACCGCTAAGCCGCTATCAATGAAAGGATAATGCAGAAGACCGCAAAGCCGCTGTCACTGACAACGTAGTGTAGAAGAGCGCAAAGCCGCTGTCACTGACAACGTAGTGTAGAAGACCGCAAAGCCACTGTCAATGACAAGGTAGTGTAGAAGAGCGCAAAGCCGCTGTCTCTCACAATGTACTGTTGAACATAAGAAAGAAGACTGGATGATTCCGTATGCAGAGAACCGCTAAACCGCTACCAATGAAAGGATTATGTTGATGACCGCAAAGCCGCTGTCACTGACAACGTGGTCTAGAAGACCGCAAAGCCGCTCTCACTGACAAGCTCATGCATAAAGGATTCAGAAATCATATCTCTACCCTGTTGAACTATGCTTCTTCTCTCGTGCTCCCTTACATGAAGTATCGACCCGGCCGAGACACTAGTCCAGGCAGATGCCCCCTCACCTATGCTTCACATCGATACCTCACTTGACCCCATCGGACCAACAGGGGCTTACCTAGATCCCAAAACGTCTATCTCCATACCGTTTTCCCACAATTGCCTGTCTGCGCATGCGCAGAATGGTGACAACGGCCGAACCACTAGTTTAGTCAGATGCCCCCTCATGTGTGCTTCACATGGATACCTCATGCGACTCCATCGGACCATTAGGGGCTCCCCTAGACCCCAAAACGTGTATTTCCATACCCTTGGTCCACCGCGCATGCGCAGAATGACGCTATTTCAACCCCACACCCAGCTCATCAGATGCCCCTTCACGAATGCTTCACTTTGATACCTCACCCGACCCCATTGGACCATTAGTGGCTCCCGTAGCTCCAAAACGTCTATTTTCATACACTTTGGCCACCGCGCATGCGCAGAATGCCGATAATATCCGCTATTGTAAAAGGACGGATTGGGCCTTATTTTGCCGCAGAGGGCCGCCAGGGGGGCGCCACCAGTGCCTTTTTGTTGCACCATTATTAATATCCGCTATTGTAAAAGGCTAAATTGGAGCCTATTTTGCCCAGTTTTCGACACCTGCCACCTGTCTCGTGACGTCACTTCCGGTTCCGGTCGTGACCCGGAACGGCAAACCTTTGACCCCAAAGGCGCGCGCTTCCGGTCACGTGACCGGAAGCCTGGGGTCAAAGGTCAGTTCCGGTCACGTGATCAGCGCCGGAAGTGACGTCACGAGACGGGTGGCAGGTGTCAGAACCAATTTGCCTTTGCTATGCTACTGTGGAGGAAGCCGGGTGCCCGGAGACCACCGCCCTTCGACAAACAGCTGACAGAAGCTTTCATGGCTGGAAGCTTCGTGCCGGTTCAGCGGTGTGAGGCTAGCGGTCACCGCGGGCGCCTGGGCCTCTCTACCGGTAGATCAATTTAGTGCTTCTGCAAAATCCAAGCCATTTATTCAACTGTTTTCCTTGTTTCCACTGTAGTTCATTTCTAAATGGTTTGTAAAGCTGAGAATAGTATCCTGAAGATACAGAATGTTTGATAGGTTCGAAAATAATTTTTAATTCAGTGTCTTAAATGTTAGTTTGACATATATATGGTGCAATTGGGACTGAGACAAATGTGGTTCCATTCACAGAAACAATAAACTGGATTTGATGCGTCATTGCAATATCTTTGACAAAAATTATATTTGATAAATGCACAAGAAATTAATGCCAAAATAAATAGCCCCCCAGGAAATATAATTTATATACAGGGCATCGTCGATTGTGCTGTTGTCTTCCAGTCAGTGCGTGCATAACCTCCCGTGCATTTGCCATGCAACAACAACAACTTGGACTATTTGGTTGGCTTCGACATCAGTTATCAGCCGAAAAGTACTTTGCGAATACGTGCATGACCTCCCGTGCATTTGATATGCACCAATAACAACTTGGACTATTTGGGTGGCTTTGACATAGGTCATCAGCCGACAAATACTTTATATATATATACAAATGACGAGTGGTCTACCAGGAATGATTGTGTTGTAATGACATAAAATCACGGCAATAAACTTACCGGAAAAGCAGCAAAAAAATCGCATCGTCCATCTCTACAAGCTGGCGAGCCGCCATGTTAAATCTCCCGCTGGAAGCGGCCAGCTACGTGTAACTCGTGAAGCATGATGGGAAGTGGAACCCGATTACAGAAGCAAGGCCCATTGAAATGCATTGAAATGAGGGTTCCCCATTATTTCAATATTGTCCAGAATGTGACTTCAAAATGTCGTCGGGAACCATAGCAAACCGTATTGGAAATCACATCGTGGGTCCCCCATATGACAATTATTTGGCGGGGGATTTCACGTTGCTCTCCTAAACCTCTGATCGACGGAGGTAAAAGCTAATGCTGTCAGAACTGCATATCATTGAAAATCATCAAACTCGTGGCTTGCCTATTTTAACTCCTCGTGGCGATGATGAGTTGATTTATTTGTACTTCCAAGTAAACAAATTACTTGCTGATTGTTAGTTATGAACACTATAATAATTAATAAATATATCACCAGACGGCCAACTTTTACAGATGGCTCATGTATCCACCCACGTGTGCGACTCAAGAGCATGATCTCCCACAGCAGTAGTAATTTTGGAGGGGATCTTTGACAAACATTTTTATTGTACTATTATATTAAAACGCTGTGTAAAATATACCGGTATCCCAAATAAGATTCCCCGCTGTCCACGCTTTGACAAAACAATTGCTGGTCTGTTGTTGCGGGATCCCAAATAGACTTCTCTTGTGAAGTTTACTCAGATACCGCCTGATGTTCACAACAACAGGTGGGAATAACCCTCTCTCGACAGGTAAAGCATTCGTGGCGTCCCCAACAGGAGAACGTTGGTGTAAGACCTCCCATTGAAAAGGTAATATTCCAGACAAAAGACTGACAACTCAACTTGCAGCAGATCCTTTGTCAATTATATTTCGTGAGTCTTACACCAAATCGTTGCCTATTTATCCAACGAAATCTGAACTAAGACAGTTGATATATTTATTTAATTTTGT